>DWTO01001765.1:0-15382 GCA_018244755.1 Jemadia pseudognetus
TTAACTAAATCCTCTATAAATTTCAATTCGCTACGCCAAGAAAAAAAAAGTGGGCCCTCAGTCCAGATGCACACGTTATCCACTACAGTGGCCTGTAATTCATGAGACCTGACAAAAATAAATTATCGTTTCACAAGTTTAGTGATGACCAGAACACTAGTTAAAAAGAACCAACGGCTTAGTATTTTAACAAAAGTTAATAAAATTAAGCATGGATGAAAAAATATTTAGATGTTCATTAATATCACTATTATCTGGGGTGTAGGTACCTATAACAATTGCTGAAATGTGGAACTACTGCTCTGCCTGCCCCTTAAGTTATATGGAGGCGTGATTTTATGATATGTTCATAAACATGAGTTATTTCAAAAGGTAAAACATCGCAGGTGAATTAATCTTGATTAAATTTAATATCCCGAGTGTAAATGACAAATGTACTTGGTGGTAAAGTTTATTGTCGAACTAGTTTTAGTAATACACAATTTCGTTTAGCATTTAAATAGCGGTTTCCAAATTGTTTCAATTAAAACGGAAGGCTAATAACTTAAAACGATACCCTAAGGAAACCCAGTAACACGAATTACAATGTATAAATGCGGAACAGCTGTTTAGGTGCGTAATTGAATTTGAATTGTTTTAATTTAGAATATCTAAATGTGGGAAACTAGATCAAAATTACCAATATAAAATTGCTCTAAGATTATGCTAGGCAAATAAATCGATGTCATTTACATTTACACAATAAACATCATTTACCAAACGTTAATAATAATTTAATCAATAGGTCACAATTTAGTTACAATCACAAATTACGTACTGACTACGTCAACGGAAGGTAGAGTCAAGTTCTTGGACATTCCACAATTGCAGCAACGCCAACTATTGGTGCTTGGGACGAGGTGCTCGCTGCTCACGCACTCCAGGTGGAACTGAGACGCGCACTGGCTGCACTTGATCGACGCGCAACCCGCCATGGTGCGCTTGCAAAAGGCACAATCCATTATGACCGAACGAACTGTAAAATTGCAAAAACAATGTAACTATGTAGTACGTAACTAGAATTGTACAAATACGACGGCTATTGTTTCAACGTTTACCTTTTACAAATAAATAAATATAATCAAATTATGTACTTGTTGTTATTTAACACTTTTATAATTTTTATATATTTTGAGCTATATCCTGGGTGTCTTGTCGCTGTTGCCGCTGGTATGAACGGTTAAAGAATGGAAGATCGAAAAAAGACAGAAATGTCAGACGTAAAACGAACACATTCTATAAAATTTAAATTTGCGCCATAAACAATTGAAAAAGCGTACACCACCAAAATCGTTGGCAGCAAATAATTATTAGGTTTTATCAACATCTTCATTTATAAATTTACTAAGTTCACGGATTTATGAAGTGTTTTTTCATATCGACATTTTACCGCATGCTACCCTATTATTTAACGAACTAAAGGATATGCTGAGTTTTTTTCTCATCGAAAGAAAAATTTAAATGCATCAAGTAAATTTGAAATATGTCAAATTGAAATATTTTATTTGTCATAGTATTTAATAATATTAGTATCTAGTTTTATTACAATCGTTTTTATGAATTACTACCACAAATGTTTGAATGAATGTGTGCGAAATTTACAAAAATGAAACTGAATCTTAAACGTATTTTTACAAATAGACTTTATTACGGAACCTGTAAAACGATGAAAATTGTGCACGCTCAAAGAAAGAATGTCAAACAAGATGGCATAAAAAGTTAAAAGAATACTTAACCGATATTCTTTAAAAAACCTAATAATGTATAAAATGTTTCTAACTAGCTCAGTAGATTTTAAAATTGTTATTTACTAGGGAAAACTTTTCGCTTTTATACAAAAACCCAAAATTTTCATAACATTCTGGATTTACCTCTCTGTAGATATATTTATAAGCTTGAAAATGTACCAAAATAATTATTTTCAAGAAACATTCTTTTTTAAATAAGTTACTTTGAAATACATATACCCATATATATTTATATGGTGGATGTGATTGCTATAAACATATTTCGAATATTAATGTAATAAATAAGTACATAAATCTACTAACGTATTTCGCTGGAACAATGAAATAAAAAGATGAAGTTTTGGACTCCACTGATCATAAAACGCGAATTTGCCAGTATTACTGTTTTCTACTTCTGTTACATAAAAAAATATATTGAAAGTTAAGCCAGGTTACGTTACATAGAATATGAATAAAATTGTTATTGTTTTGTATGCAGGCGGACAAGCGAAAGCACAGGAGGGGGACCGCGAGTGCTGCGCTCGACGCCGGACTGGAGCGAGAGTGCTATCAGCGGAGAGCACCTCTGGGCGCCCACCTCCGTCTCCGGAGACTGCTGTTACGTCGGTGATTCGGAATGCCAGGTCAGATGTGCAAACCTTTTGAAGATTCCCTCCCACCCACAAAGAAAAAGGAAGGTCTGATGCGCAAATATTTTTAAAATCACTTAAACAAAAACTCCTTTTAAAGAATTATATACCTTGCGGCAGTTTTAGCCCCGACGTAGTTGGAACTTGCAAACAATGAGTTGAATGAGATGAGTTGAGGCAATACTTAGCCGTGGTCGGGTCTGATGAGACATTTTTACTTGTTATTGTAATGAACGTTTCAGGCCTTCAGAGAATATTGTAAACAGACGATCTTTCTTGTTTTTGTTTGAATACAATCGTTAAACCTCATCAATGTCAAAACCTCGGGAAAGCATGCTTACAAATAATATTTTGAATACAAAATTGGGCTATATACATATTTGTTCATTAATAATATTAATTCCTATTAATAATAACATCTTTAAAAAAGTTGAGAGTTCAGAAGTTGAAAAAATCTCTAAAAGAGTTTTAAAAAAGTTGTCTAAGGCGTGTAAAGTCCCGCTAACCCACACTTGGTTAGCGTAACACTATGGCCTTAACCCTCTCTTTGTGAGAGGAAATCCGTGGCGCAACAGTGGAACGAACGATAAAAACGAACGAAAAAAAAGTTAATGATAAAATGACCGTCCTACATCGATTGTCCTTAATTGTTGACCTCGATGACACATGTGTTACATTCGAAAAATACATCAATCATCAACTAACAGCATAAACGTGCGCTCGTAATAACGAATTGATAAGGATAATACATGACAGGGTACCTATTAATATGAAATGAGCACAAAAATCAAGGTATGTATACACATATGTATACATAGAAGAATGTAGTACACTCCCACGTTTCACCAGTTATGTTTACGTCCCACTATGGAATAGGTGGTGAGTCCATTGCCATACACCGGGCCCATATCCGGACTCCGAAACTACAAATTTCAACTAAAAGGTTTAAGTTAGATAATTCAATAGTACCTGTCTCGGGAGTTGCATCCGGAACCTCTCGATCACCAACTCGACCAACGATGCAATCCATACGAGTACATTCATAGAGATATTTATTTTTCCACGATTTTTATTCACGATCCTGATTAAATGTTTTTTATCGTAATCCTGTATCCTATAGAATTGGGAAATACCAACAGTACTTACTTCACTGTTGGGCTTCACTAATGTTCCAAGTATTGTTTTTAATTAAATTGATAAATGAATTTTCTAACGTAGTATATTAGTAGGTAGGTACTGTTGCTAACAGATGCTGTTTCTAATTACATGTTGTATGTAATTACAAGTGTGCGTGTATGTAGGTACTCCTCCCTACTTTTCAATACCTAGAGTTACTGTTAAAAATTCATATTTAAAGGTGTAAAATTGAGAAACGAGAAATCATAATGTTCGCCTTGCCCGGCAGTGTGAATAAAGTTGATGCATATTATGATGATAATTATACTAGGTTCTCATAATTACGTTACAAGCGTATATTAGTGTTTTAATTAAAATTGTGCGCATGTAATGTATGCTATTTTATTAATAGAAATATATCTTACAAAAGTTATTTGTTCAGCTGTTTCAACTGAATAAACATTACATCCATGTTTATCTACAGACGATAATGAAATTTATACATACTGGCCACGAAACAGCGCATATAGCGAATTTTAACTACCAAGTTGCATTGAGTTAAAAGTTGAAGCGCACAAGTTACGCTACCAGATATGTTAGTTTTATCAATTTACGTGGCCTATGTACATAACAATGTAATATTAAATGTAAATAATATTAAACTTTGTACGATTCAATTTGTGTTATCGTGACTTCATCAATGTATGAACGATAACTACTAGTCGTGATTCGGTTGATTTTATTCAGGAAGTTAAATGATGAAGAGTTGCTATTGATTGAAGGTGTAAATATTTAGCGTCACAAATATGTCGCAAATGTTCTGCTGGTTAGGTTAGATCTAAGCCCTAATCCCTAATCCCAAGTTAGAATCGAACCTATTCGAGTCTTAACTTGGGTTAAATATTTCTTTAACGATGACATCCGTTTGTTCTGTACCTATGCGTATTTCTTTTTTGTATAAGAGTACATTAATATATTTATATCTATATTTATGTTTGTCTGGGTACATCGCAAATGCTTTCTTTTCTTTAAAATATGATAGACGTGTGTGAGTTACTTCTTATTATGTATATTTTATGTGATTATGCAAATTGATGTAAAATCAGTAGGCTGACCACCTATTCCATGGTGAGACGTAAATGTAATTGAAGAAACTTAGAAGTAAGCTACACTCTTCGGGGATTACAGGCGCTATGTTACAATAATAAATACATATAATAACTACTATTTCAATAAGAAATGTACATTTAAGAGATATTTGTTTCCTGATATCTTGCTGTTCGGTCTCAAGTTACCATTACGTCATATTTTTATATAAATATCTGTCTCGTGGATATTTCCACGCGAGATAGAAGGTTGCCTACGTCACTCCTATCCATAATAAGGCGATTAAAACGATATTTCAAACTATGACCCAATTATTATCCTAATATGGGAAAGTCCTATTATTGGAAAATTATTTGAATTTTTCGTTCAGAAAAGAATGTTCTTCTAGCCGTCTCCAAACTAGATTTACATTCAAAATAACTAATGCCTTACAAACTATAGACACAATCCTCCACTCTATGGACTATGATAAGCATACTATGAGATTTGTAACAATATCGTTATATTTTATACATCAATTTTATCTATTAAACATTTCAGATCAAGTAATATTATCCGATATGTATAGGTACATATATATTGTATTTTAATTTGTTATAACATAATTTGTGTACAATTAAGAAGTGCAACAAATTCAATTTTCATTGCATGAAGTTTTCACTTCTCGAAAAACAATACACATAAAGTTTATTTATACACATCCAGACATTTATGATGTATAGTGTGATGTGTCCATTTTAGTGAACCAAGAAAATATATGTATTTGTATCATTACAATTTATATACTGTAGGTATACATAGCATACAGAATTTAATTTCAATAGGTACTTGAGTATATTTGAAACTAGATAAATATGTATATGTAAATAAATAATTGTAATTGTAAGTGACAGAAGGACTACAAAAATACTGTTTATTTGAGTGTAGCAAAAAGCCTCTTCTGTAAAACGTAATAACGGGTAGATACCTATATAGGTACTGCCCTGTTTATGTAATCCGGGTCGTCCCTCATAGCCTTTTTTGCATCTTATTTATTTTCTTGAAAGCCATTCGATATTCCAACAATTTACGTACTCTATAATATTATTATTATTAGCACGCGCCTTTTATTAGTTTTTTTATTCTGGATTTTCAGAATAAATTTATTAAACAGTGTAAATGGAACCCCTAAGAGAACAAGGTAGATAGCTAATTCGATCCAGTTTTAGATTTATACAAAGTTTGACAAGCTATATTTATAAAGTACAAAAACGATGTGCGTGAAATTATAATTTCCTCGATGGCCATTACCAAGTTTTCCATTGTGTCACAGCCGACAGTTAGCAGTTACTTAAATGTAAGATTAATGCGTCGTTCCCACCATTAACGACGTGATGACCTGTCACTGTCGATACCACAAACGGCTGCCCTTGGATTTGTAGAAACAATTACATACTAATTACCAAGGTACGCCTCAGACCGGCGGCTAACTGTTATTGCCTACATTTTCAAAGCGCAGCAATAAAAAATCAATACTTAAATAATATGAACATTCAAATTCGGTTATAAATTATAAGAGTTGGCTACCATTATATCGTTCGGTCGAAATCGTGTTGTATAAAAAAAATTTGATTGCTTTTAAAAAAAGTTATACATTGATATGAATAATATAACATAATATGAATAATATCACAATTCTAAAATTAAAGTAGTATGTTCCATACTAATATGCCCATACTGAATGAATAATTTAATCGAGCTCTGTTGTAAATTTTATGATCTTGTACTGATCTGAGGAATACGCGCGTACAAGATGTAGGTATACGAAACTTTTCAAGAGGTACCTACAACTTACGAAGATGTAACATTTTAGGAGCATTAGCAGCAGGCATTCTCACGCCGACCAAACGAAATTTCTTATATAAAGCTATCGGACATGTACTGCCGTCTATTGGGCTTTTAGCGTCAATTAGCTCGCTAACACGCCTTGATTGGTTTTAGTTTCTTGTTATTTTCTCAGTTCTAACCGTCTGTCGGACCTAATCACTTCTTAGTTACTACTTCGTATCTGTAACTATATAAAAAGATATCTCAGCGTTCTGTGAAACAATTTACTGGACTTTATATGAAGCACATGTACCTAATAATAATACCAAGAACATTTTGGAATAACACCTAATCCAGGTGGACTAGTGTTGCCAATGTAAATAAAGTTCATTATACACTTTTCTAGATACATTATTATACAGAACATTATAATTATATAAATAATATAAAAATATAATAAAATTTTAACACCCCGTTCTCCACATAATAAACACTCCTGGTAGCGCACAAATATGTCTTCTGTTACTCGAACCCACAACTTCCGGCTCAGCGATAAGATAAGATAAAGCAAGTGATAGGCGAGTTAAATCTAAAAACCTACGTAGCTACGAGTATAATCTACGCACACCTCTATTCTCAAAGCTAGGTTTATAATAAGAACTGGGAAGAAATTTACCCGGTAGGAAAAGAATTTACACGCTGCAAAGTTTGCCGGTGTTTACAATTTATTATATTTTTTTTACTTTATTCTTCAGGGGTTACATGTACCAGGCAAAAATAATATTTTTGTATTTTATTAGCGTTTAGGGGAAGTTGGGATATCTGATGACCGTGTATTTTTTGAACAATGTGATAACCCCACCCTTACATACACCCTAAACTTATTTGAACATTAAATATCGATATTATGCATTACATCAGTTCTGTGTAAGCTACATGTAATTTCTTAAATTTAATATTCATCAATTTTCTTTGATCAGAAACACGGATCCCGTATGAAGTGTTCGGCGTGCAAAATAGTCGCGCACATGGCCTGCATCGACATTCTGATGGAGCGGGTCCAGTTCACCTGCAAGCCGACCTTCCGCGACGTTGGCATCAGGCAGTACAGGGAGCAGACCGTCACGCACCACCACTGGGCGCATCGCCGATCTGAAAAGGGCAAGTGCAAGGCTTGCGGAAAGGTAATTCTACCATATAACAACTCACCTTCACACGACTCTGATTTGCCATGCTTTGTGTTCATTGAGTGAGTTGTAATCGACTGGATCCGTACGTGAACTATAAATTCATTTGGTACTTAATTGAGGCATGCCACATACAGCATGAACTCTAGAACCAAAATTATCTTCATTATAATCTCCTGTTCGCACTTGACCAGGTTTTATACACAAAAGTAAGTGGTAATATTGTATTTCATTACATTTTAAAATTTGTAACCTTGTGTAGATTGTAATGCTCGTTATACGTTGCATTTATATTTAAATTTCAATGTATCACGTGTGTTATAAGTGTATGTTTGTATCTAACAGTTTATGCACTTTCATGCCATTTTTATTGTAGTAGAAAAAAAATATCCTGCAGCGTCCAAACGATTTTTTCCCTACTTTTTAAGCAAACCTTTTGAGTTTATTAAACATTGTATTCATTTTCGCAGCCCTCTAATTTTTAAACGTCACGAAATGTCAACCCGTATCAAATCCCCAAGACTTCTCTAATGCTGTATATAAGTACAAGAAATGAAATGATCTTCTTCACTATTTGTAAGAAAATTTACGTGGATGAAATACAAGCTCCAGATACAAGTTTTTAAAAGTTTCGTGTTCGTTAAAATAAAGAAGAACCTTTTGTATCAAAGTACATTACGTGCACTTAATATCTGTGAAATTTATACCCACTGCTACAAATTATTGCTTTTATCGGCTTTATAAATCCCATAGGCGCTGTAGACCACGTGAAAAATTGGTATCGGAAAAAACTTACGCTAAAGGGTTGATCGTAATTTACGAAAGTCATTAACGGCTACAATTTTCATGCGTACATACATTAAACCAGGCAAAATACATTGCACCAACGGTGATAATGTTGAAATAAAATATCCAATAAGTGGTTAGGTTTAATTGGGTGTCCATGCATCCCAATTCATTTGAACAGACATACGGATAAGTATGTCGAAACTATCTAATACATAAAAATCTCGTGTCACAGTGTTAGTGGTCGAATTCCTCCGAAACTGCTTCACCGGTTTTCATGGATTTTTTCTGTATGTTTGGTAGGTTTGAGAATAGGTCGGAGGCTGTTTTTGTACCCTTGTGATTAATGATAAGGGCGGCCCTATCCAGAAAGGGAATATATTACTGTGATGACATTTTTTTGGTACTTTTTTTAGTTCTGACGTCAAAAATACCCATAACCCCAAATATTTACCTTCCTACCAAATTTTTATCATGATTTTAGTATTTTTGTACGATCAATATCTAAATCATTTAACCATCGTTCGTTTTTCAAACGTTCAAACACAATATATTTTCTATTTTTATTTAATAAACAAAATATTCACTAGAAATAGTACTAGAAATAGCATATGTAAGTTAGTAAGAGATACAAGATCGACAATCGAGAAGATCGTGAATAACGTCAACTCGCGAAATGGTTACTTTATCAGTATACAGCCTAAAGATATAGCCCAGATAATAAATTTAATCAACCAAAAGTATTATTGAAAAATAATTATTTTTGGTATTTCCTACAATACTCTTTTTAAGATATAATTGAAATCTCGAAGTTACTTCCACTTGATTAGCTCCATTGTCGTCAAACTCCATTTCGGTATCTTACAACAAAAGTATAACGAAGTTACTTGACTCGTTAACATCTCCTACGATAAAATCAAGCCCACGCATCAAAAGTGTTATTATACACTTGAATGGACTTTTGTCAATGCTTTGCCAAAGCAGATATCTGTTTTATTAGAAAATGTACGAAACGTAAAAGGAAACGACCTTGCGGTTATGCTAGTAAGTATTCATTGTAAATTAAAGGGAAGTTAAAAATTCTCATTGAAAATTATTGTTTTCCTGACACGTGTAAATAAATATGAAGGTTCGCGTTACCTATCAATGTTCAACTCATAACATCGATCGATGTACATTCGTTTTCAAATCGTTGAGCGGAGAGCCTGTCACAGCTTCATACGATAGATGTACAATGTACATACGTGTAGTTGAGTATGTGAAAATTCCGGCTTTAAACCACAGCTTAAACACATCGTCGTTTCGCAGACTGTCCATGGAATAGTTCAGAACAATAGAAATACACGTTGCAATGCTCAGCGAGTTTTCGTATGAAGTGCAGAGCAGTAGTTTTCCCGGAACGTGTTTATTGGACTTGAAGTTTTGGTTACTTGATAATACGATTAGATGTGCAGTATTTTAGAGTGATGTATGTGAGTATTTTGTAGAGATGTGACGATGTGAAGCCTTGAGGGATTCCGACCATTTTCCTGTTTTTAGCAAAGAAATTCTTACATGATATTTCTGCATAACATAATTTAATATGTAATGGACGAGGCTACAAAGAAATAGGTAACGATTGTTTTCAAATATTCATGTAAACTGATCCTGAATAACTTAATTCGTACTATTACTCATGTACGCTTACAGTTAATAAGAAACTTAAACTTGCGTTAATGGAAAAAGACTTGAGTTTTTACCAGATGTGCCAGATTATCCGACATTTTTATTTTTTTGTCACTATAATTTTATTTATTATTAGTCATTTGGACTCAATAAATTATATCTTTTGATTCTGATAAATAATCTGTACAAATATGAAAGATATTCATGCTAATGATACATTAAAGAAAAAACTAAGGCATTATTTTGTGATATATATATTGAAAAATTCTAATACTAATAACTAAATACTTATCCTGTACCATTGACTATAAACATCTTCAAAATTCAATTACAAATTTACGTACAATCTAATTCTGGAAGATATTTCGGGCAGAAATATCATGAGTTGATTCAGCGTAGGTAATACGAGTAACGGCACGACATCGAAATTAATAACGCCGAGAAACAACCATGTAATGTGTGCTAGTTAAACACATTTACATTTCTAGCATATTATTAAAACAGCACTCGGTCACCACAAACATTGACTTAACTGGAGAGATTTGCATTTGGCTCGCATGTGACACGGAACACAATATAATTATGTAGGTACGTTTTTTCGCTCCCTCGATTCAAAAATTCAAATTCATATTTTTACAACATTTAAGTACACTGCATGAATAACACTTGCTAAGATATATATGTATAAGGGTCGTACGTGGCTATGTGCTTGTTTAATTAAGCAGCGTGTTATCGCTCACTATATGTTAATAATATGTAAATTATTGTGTGCCGCGGCGACGTTGAAAAGGAACCAGTTTTTGTCATTAGATTTTTTCATTATTTTTTAGCCTTTTCATTTGGAGCTGATTTGCTTTTTCTTTAGACTTGTTATTAGGTGAAATCCATTTAGAAATGTATATTTTTAAAACATGTTCGATTGAGCTCGTATGGCTTTATCAAACTGTATCCTTGCTACTGTATGTAAAACGTAACATCTTGACTGTTATCCCCGAAGAGGTAGGCAGAGGAGTGTAGAACACTACCACGTTTCACCATTTACGTTTACGTCCTACTATGGAATAGGTGGTGAGCCTATTGCCATGCACCGGGCACAAATCCAGACTCTGAGCCACTATTAGAAAATCTAAATTAGAAAAATTCTATAATGTCCAACCCAGGAATCGAACCCAGGACCTCCTGATTGGCAGTCGTACTTACAACCAACACGACCAACGAGGCAGTCCATATATATATATAAAAATGTATAGGCAGTATATATATAAAAATGATAAAATATCTATATACAAAAATTTCACGTTACGGTGTTAGTGGTCGAACTCCTCCGTAAGTGCTTGACCGATTTTTATGAAATTATTTGTGTTTACTTGGTAGATTTGAGAATATGTCGTAGACTATGTTTTATACCCTTAAGTAATAAGGGTGGCCCTAGGCAGATTTTTTTGGGTTTTCATTAGCCGCGACTGCTAAGTCGGTCGTGGCGGTTGCAAGCGTGACTGACCATCGGAAGGTTTTGGTGTCAAATCCCGGGTCGGGCACTATCAGATTTTTCTAATGCAGATTTTCTGCTAGTGACTCGGAGTCTGGATATGTACCCAGTATATGGCAATAAGCTCATCACCTATTCCTTAATTAGATGTAAACATAACTAGTGAAACGTGGGAATGTAATACATTCCTCTGCCTACCTCTTCTGGGAATTCAGCGGTGATATTACGTTTTTTTTAGATTTGACATTAAAAAATACCTACGACCCCAAATTTTTTCTTTCTTTGCCGACCTTCTATTTTTTTCCATTTTATATGTACAATATCCAAATGATTAACCGTCGTTCGTTTTTCAAATATTTAATACATTCAGAAACACAACAGATTCTCTTTTAAATAACCAAAACGTTTGCCATGTCAGCTAGTACATAGCATATATTATTTTTGATTGTTAATTAATTTGCATGTGTGTGTGTTCGCATGATTTTGTGTCACAGTCATTCCGGCGCAGTTGCTGTGGTTGGTGCATACCAAAACTACATTCTGTAAACAAGCCTGTAGGAGAAATTGTGGACCGTGTGCGTATACCAGCTATGTTGCCTGGGTGCGGTGCTGCGTTACGTTATTGCTTTTTATTTTACGCATATTTCATACATTCGGCCCATAAGTAATCAGCGAATGTTAAAACAAGCACTAAAAAGTAATCTTATTTCAGTCATTACAGGGCAAGCTGTCATTTAGCTCGAAAGAAATCGTAGCACTGAGCTGTTCCTGGTGTAAAGAAGCCTACCACAACAAAGACAGTTGCTTTAATCTAGAACGGATAGGAGAAGAATGCTCATTAGGTAAGTACATATGTATATGAGTTGCTTACTACTATTTTTAGATATAAAATCCCCAGATTTGTAAGTTGAACCACACTTTTAATATTTTAGGCTCACAAGCTAACATAATTGTACCGCCATCATGGATTGTGAAACTTCCAAGAAAAGGTAGCTTTAAATCGTCTTTAAGAAAATCACCTAAAAAGAAAAATGCGGCGAAAAAAAAAGGGAAGGATTCGAAGAACGAGCAGAAGACATTTGTAATAAAACCAATACCTACCACGAACGTGAAGCCTGTTCTAGTATTCATTAATCCAAAAAGCGGAGGCAATCAAGGAGTCCGTCTGCTACAGAAATTTCAATGGTTACTTAATCCACGTCAAGTTTTCGATCTCACTCAAGGTGGCCCCGGCCCTGGGTAAGTATCTGAGACTAATATACATTTACATAAGTAGGCAATCTTGTTTTAAGAAACTTTTGTTTGATACTGAAGTAATTAAATCTGTTAAGCGTGTTAACGAAAACATGCTCGCTAAATGAATTATGCCTCGAGACATGTCTTCGGAATCGTTGTAATTTTAGCGTTTAAATAATGAAACCCGCGCAGAAACACGTCGTGTTTGTAAATTGTTAACTCGTTTGGAAAAACAAATTATTTGACTGTTTTCGAAATAAAGAACCGGTCTTGCATCATTTATATAATAATGTTAAATGCAAAAATAGTTCTGACCGATTAGTAAGAATATTTCTAAAAAAACGAATAGGTATGCTAGTTTAGTATATTATTATTATAAACATGATCGGCCTATCTCAGTTCACAGCTAAATTCGCTTCGCTAATAATAGAGCTTTCTACTCATAATCCCCACGATAGACATGCAGGCTGGGGATCGCAGAGCACGCGCTGACGCTGCTTTGCATCGGCGGCCAGGGCATTCAGCTGTACCTAGATAGGCCGCGCTATTCAAAACCAACTTCACATACTCATGGTTCCCTCTGCTATATAAGAGACAAGATTATGGTGAACAGGTGATCGATAAGTGGCGACAGGCAGCAGCGTAAGCGGTGTGAGAAGCAGTGCTCTGCGATCCGTATCGCGCATGTCCAGTGAAGTGACTTTGAGCAAGAACCCTCCAAAGGAGGCCCACGTCCAGTAATGCACTGAGACTGGCTAATGATGATAATTTCTTAATTATCATAATATCATACAAGGAACATGGTGATGTCAATTTATCAGAAACAGATATAAATAGTACGCCATATATATACAATCCATTGCTTTATTTAGAGCGGAAATTGCACCTACGCATAGGCCTACCACATCGGCAATAGGTGACAAATTACGAGTAGCGCATATATGTATGTGTACAGATGATTTGATTACTGAAAAGACCAACAGGAACTCCCATTAACAGCCTAATACTGGGAATCCCAGTTTATCTATTTGCTATTATGGGAACCATTTCAAACCGTTATCAACGTAAATGATTTATGAATTAATAAAGATCTGGCAACGTTTAAAAAATAGATCACTTTATTAATGTCGTTTGTGAATTTAAAAGTGAATCGGTTTAAAATTTACAAAAGAGTCGGTGACGATGAATATATTGATATTGATTAGTGTATTGTTGCGTGATGTATAACAATTAGGAATAAATTCAAAAGATAATTGATAACACCCTATGATACGAAATCATTGAAATAAGTACTTTCAAAAACTAAATTGTTATTACAAATGCTAAAGTTTGCATATTCATTTTCTTTGACGTTTATGACTCGATACCTCTAAAGATAATGCTTAGGGTAAGTGTGGAATTGCACATATAATTTATGGACCGAAAAGATGTACATACATACATATTCTCACGCCAGGTCCCTTGCGGGGTAGGCAGAGAGCACCGAGTGCCAAATAGCTCCATCCTTACATACCTGCCGCGCTTCCTCCGCATTCATCATTCTCTTCATACATGCGCGCCGGTTTTGGAGGCTAAGACTCACTTATCTTGATCAAATAGGCCAGATACTGGCTGATGGGGGAGTCAGAAGCCTCCAAAAGATGTATAGGCTAGTTTTTATTTCGAAGCGATATGTGGTTCTAAAATGTGAAAATAAGTAGTTATTTCTTAATGTAACTGCCTCGATGGTCGGTTGGTAGCAATCGCGACAGCTTCTTGCGTGACAGGTTCTTGGGCGAGAAATTCCCACTAGTGGCTTAAGTCGCCTCTTACCACGGGCAGGAGATACCGTAGGTCGTGTACTGGTCCCGATCTACAGAGACGAACTGCATAGAAACCTAATGTTGAGATTGAGGCATTAAAGCGAAAATAGTCAGTGATTCATAAAAGTGTCAATTAAGAATTGTTGCCAATTAAAATGGCAATAGGGCTGCTTGTACGATATAAAGACAAATTAGTAACAGGATAGCTCAAGCGTAATGTAAATCGAATACTCGACGTGCTATTAGTAATATTGTCTGGAATGATCTTCGTTCGTCTGTGCAATATTAGAAAAAGATAATTGGGTCATTACGATTGAAGCTCGGTCTTATTTTTGCTTAGTGAAGACCTCTGCCTTAAACGGTGCAGTAAGTAACGATTGTGATAATTATAATATGAGTTTGTTTTTTATAGGTTAGAAATGTTTCGCAAAGTACCAAATCTTCGGGTGCTGGCTTGCGGCGGTGATGGCACTGTGGGTTGGGTGCTGAGTGTGCTTGACCGCATTGGCTCTCGACCTGCCGTAGGTGTGCTCCCACTCGGCACCGGCAACGACCTCGCCAGGGCGCTCGGCTGGGGCGGCGTAAGATACTTTTCTGTATTTCATTTCATTGTCCTGTACACCATCAAGAGCGGATGATGTCGAACAAAGAAAAAGGCCCCACAGAATCAGGCCTTGAACCGCCAAGAATAAATTTCATACGATTTTAATACTTAACAGCATGTAGATGATCATCACGAATGCATTGTTGAGTAAAGAAACAGGAACTTATG
>DWTO01001766.1:0-15374 GCA_018244755.1 Jemadia pseudognetus
GTGCCCGACCCGGGAATCGAACCCAGGACCTCTTGATCGTCAGTCGCACTTACAACCAACACGACCAACGAGGCAGTTAATATGTAGTTTCGCTAAATCTGTGCTATGAAAGCAGTGGTCAATAAGTCCCGTGCCAAGTGGGTGAGTGTCAATGGAACAGAACAGATTTATATAAGATTATTTTAGCTCGACGTATTGTCTTAAAAAATGAGAATGTAAATAATGAGATAAGACAGGCCACAACGCTGTCGGTGGCTGCGATCAACGGGGAGCTATTATGAAATATTGTAGAAAAATATCATATGGACGAAATATCTAGAGCTGTGGAGTTCCTCGACAGGACTGCGGATAGCGAAAAAAAATTTGCTTTAAAATTTTGGGCAGTTGAAAATTTTGTCCTAATATCTGATCGCTGCGGTCTGAAATTTTCATTAGGGGGGGTTTATATACAGCAGAGGATTACAAGAAGCTGATGATGATTTGATTACTGTCTACAATATTGCTATTATTTGACAAAATATGTGTAATAGTGTTCATTTCAATATTGATAACACGGAATTGATAACACAGTTACAAATATGGCAACACTATGACAAAGTTCATACTATAGTAGTTACATGTGGCGAAAATTTTCGTATTAAAATATACATCAATGAGATATATAAATACACGATTAACTGGTGGATGTTTCAATTTTAGATAGGAACTCATATGTCAGTACAAGATCTCTGTGAAATTCAGAATGGAATGAATCTGTCAGATCGAATGGAATCCAAGATTGGGCGATTGGTTGGAATAACAAAAGCGCGATGACCGCGACATCTGTGGGAATTGGCACATTTTTAATTTGACAACCTATGAACTCGTTCGCTAATAGCACGTTGTGATTTTTCGCTAATCGTACGCAGGCGGTTCTAAAATAGACTTTTATTAGTTCGACATATTTTATTTTGATAATAAATATTATATTACAAGAGAGCGGTCGCCGTTGAAATTACATGTAACCAATAAATTCATATCACACGTAAAAGTTTCGTAACGAAAATCATTAACTGACAAACATCGTAAAGTGGTAGAGAAATAGAACGCATTCTCCCGGTTTATATTTAAATTTAAAATCCGAACGGGCGACATATTTTTAAAAGTTCGAACGGCGACACTTAAAACTAATCGCTGTTTTCGATTCCCGCGCGCCTTTTGAAAGAGTTCGAATGTGCGTTCTAATTTTGAAATGTTTTCGATATTCGAACGAATGTCGACCGCGTCGAATGAACCTCGCGACGGCGGTTGTGAAACCCGTTGTTTTCTTAACACTGGATTTGGTTAGCTATAAATTTGATACTATTTTGAAATCTAAAATAAAATTTACTTATATTTATTTTCAACAAAATAAAATTCACGTGTTTTTCTTACTGTCTCATCGAATTATGCAGCTATCTGAAATTTTGATAATGTAATAATAACCGACTGCCTTGTTGGTGGTGTTGGTTGCAAGAGCAACTGCCGATCGGGAGGTCCTGGGTTCAAATCTCGGGTCGGGCAATACTGGATTTTTCTAATTTAGATTTTCTAGTAGTGGTTAGGAGTCTGGAAATGTGCCCGGTGCATGGCAATAAGCTCACCAACTATTCCATAGTGATGACGATTACGACGACTATTCCACACTGACGAAACATTGTCTAAATCGGACCCTTTTTTTTCCTACTATACTGTACATACTGTAAAATATTTTCTGTCAACAGTGCATAAATCTCTATGTAATGCTTATATTATATAAAAATTGTGTGCCATTACAAAATATGTCGAATGCTAGTCTGTACTATCTAAGTCTATACTCTAAGTTGCATAGAACAAGCGTTTACTAAGTGTGTGAACAATTTGAGATGCGTATCGCGGAAACAATGCCCGATTCTGCTGTTCCGTCACTCCCGCCTCTCGTACCGTCAGCAAAAACCGAGTAAACTGACCGTTTGATGCATTTCATGCGCACTCGCGTCTACACTCGCTTGTAACGTAATACAGTTTTTACGCTATATCTCTACATTATCTGTTGGAGATTCGTTAAAAGGAACATTGTTTATTATCTATGAACGCGATGTTTGGCGCCAAATCTCACATTTGATTCTATTTTGTTTCAACGGAGTTACTTTTCCAAAATGGCAATGGTATTGATTTAGTTGATTTTATTCATAAATGGAACGGTTTATTATTAAATTAGTCGTTTAGAAATCAATAATTTATCCATTGAAAGCGAAATAAAAATTGTTGACGAGGCAAGGAAGCCCGACCATTTTATTTATTGATATCGACTGAAGGAATCCGTCCAGCTTCTGTGATGCAGAGCTCACATAATTTAATCCCTTAAAGCTAATTACAAGTGTTTATAGACCATAATAAGACTATTATCTCTCGCAAGAATTTTCAAGAAGAAAAAGTGGCGGGAATTAAATATTTTTTTTTAAAAGCGATTCGGGATGCAGCGCTTCTAAAAGCACCGGCACGTTTCGCGTCCGATACGATTTCGTTCCGGATTAAATTTTCTTTGCGTTAATATTTTTAATTCAATAATCTTATGTTCTGGGTGTAACAATTTACTTATGACAGTTTGTATTGTATTGTAAGGGAGTCTTAATTTAGTCTCATTTTTTATGTGAATGCGATAATTGCATAGATTACTTTAAAACGACGTCGTAAATTGTAAAAATTTGTATTAGAAAAGAAAACGCGGCGGTAGCCCACTGATTTAGAATTTACCTCGCACTTTGGGTTTCTTAAGTTCATGTGTATCACGCAACTTTACACTAAATTATACGTTTTAAACTTAAGTAAAGCTAACAAATGGGTTAAGTTACCATCGCTCAGGCTAGGTGGAGTGACAACATATGCAAAGTAGTCGGCAGCGGTGGGATGCTAAGAGCTGAAGATCGAGCTCAGCGGCGTGCTGCTTGAGAGGCCTGTGTCCAGCAGTGGACTAAAATAGGCTGATGATTATGATGAAAGTTAACACCATTTTAAGGTACCTACCACATCTGAGAGTCTTCATAATATTCTTTAAGGATTTTAAAATCTGTTAAATTGCTCTTGCCAAGTTACATAACTTTAACCGTTTCACTGCGAGATGCTCAGCTTTAAATGTCGAACGACAAAAAGATTGTTGATGAGGATATCGATAATATAATATTAATACCAATTTAAATCATAGTTCAGTACAAAAGATTGCGGCGAGATTAGTAAAATCTTCTATAGTGGAACGCGAACGTAACTTATGAAACGCGGGAGTGTTCTACATTCCTGTCTAACTCTTCAGAGATTACAGGCATAATGTGACGTAATTAATCTTCTACCATAATGACTACTGAAAGTAATTTAAAACCCAAATTGGTAATAATTTTGCACACTGTACGCCGCATTTCGCAGTTCGATAGCGATCTGTCAAACATGCCGTATGACATTTTATTGTACAATCATAACAAACTTCAAATTGCTAATGAGTTTTGCTAGCCTTGTATCTTATCTCAGTGACAAAGAGTTCATAATCGCTTACATTTCACGTCCGTTGACAGCAAAATTATGTTTGTATCGCTGTCACAATGACGTTCAATCTCATCGTTCGGAAACATTTGAGTTTCTTTGGACTTTAACTCGACTGCTGCTTAGAAATTGAATAAAAGATTTTGTAACTATGAGAATTGTTAGTTTTTGAAATTGTCAGAACCTGATGAATGCTTAAAGTTTACATTTTGAGTATAGTAGATGTATCGTCTTAGCCCTTTCAAGCTTTGTGTCTTGGAAGATATTATGCAATAAGTTTAACTTATAAATAGAATGTTCATCTTGAAATGGGCTGCATCTTGGGATATATTTAAAAAATCAGCTGAGGAAATTCGATTTTTAGCAGCTGAATGTAAATTTACATATAGCTTTTACTAGTCTTGTATTAAAGAATATCCTAACGTCTTCGTAGGCCAGTGTCGATATTTTTTCATTCGTTTAACTAAGTATTGCCACACGGATATTCCACTGTAGTCGTATCGATCAAATTTATAGACGTTGATCGACCGGCTCAGCCGATTTTTGACTGATAGACAGTCAAAAATAATAATCGATTGACTGTCTGTCGATGTTAAACAATTTTAAACGGCACTTCGTAATGGAGAATGTTTTGCAAGTGGTTTGTAGTCTTTATTTGGGTATATACCTACCTAATTTATTATAATTTAAAAGCTCGAGTATTTATAAACTTAAAAACTAGTAAAACTTAAAAGAAATTAAACTGGCCGCTCAATCAAAGTCAATGTATGGATAGTAGTAATCGATTTCGCGCCAATAGGTAATACGTAACACGTAACGTCATCACGCCTGTAATCACCGAAGAGGTAGGCAGAGGAAGGTAAAACACTACCACGTTTCACCAAATATTAAACCCAGTTAAATGATGAAAGCCGGTCGTGGTGAGTCAAGAAAAGGCCGCGAGAGCGCTGATTAAGAAAACCTGCGTCTCACGTGGACTCATACTTATCATGAAGTATTTATAGAAAGGTTTTGTTCCAGAATCGAAAACTTTTGTTCGGCTTAGACTAGTTTTGTAATTTCATTGATTGATAATACCGATTAAAATCGACCCTGATCACCGTACATATCACTATGTGTATTTCGAATATAAAATTGTCGATAATGTACTATTTTCTTTTACCTTGTAAAAGGTCAATTGGACACACCAATCAACCTTATAAGCTTGGATTTAAATGCGACGAAAAGAACATCAGCCGTAAATATAAAACGTGAATTTATACTTCTACATTTGCTACATGTTTTTTATGAAGTTTTTATAAACAAATCTCTACAATGTTGCTGTTTTTTAAAATTGTTTAATGATTGTGTTTGATATTCTGTGGTGATTTGATCGAAAGAAATATTTTTATTATGACAGGTCTTTTTAATCTATCCGCTTTAACAATCCACGTTTCATTTATTATGAAATTAAAGTAGTGAAAAATCAAATAATCATTTCCATTTGTTAAGAAAGCTTTGGAATATATCAAGAGTCGTCATTAACAGAATTGATATTGACGTCGTTCGTGTAGGAATTAGAAGATTCCCGTAACAGAATGTCCTTCATATATCTAGTTAAATTGATAATCAAATCGTCCATCTTGAATGGAAAATGGCGCCGTGATTTCTATCGTCCATTTGAATTTCTTTTTCAATCGTAAAATCGAATTTGTTGAATTCTTGCGTGGCCGCGATCGAGAGCGGCGTTCTATTTTTGAATGGGAAGAAAAAATTTGAATTTGAAGCATTTTTTTTGGAACATTTATTTTGTGCCATAAATTGGTAGTTTATGTGAAATATCGCGTACTATGTATTGTTACAGGAATAGCTTAGGGGATCATCTACAGGACGAATTATTTCATATTTCTTTTAAGAAGTCAAGTTAGCTGTTCGATGCAATACTTACGAATAAGTTATAATATACGAGAGTACTGTGACTAATACAAAGACTTAACGATGGTCTATTGAGCTAGTGGCCTTGGACCAGTTGCTTTGTAAGTTTTTTGTCGCAACGACCGCGAATATAAGTTTTCCGTATAACATAATAGTTAAATTCGTACATAATGGCCGTTTTAATGGTTAGGGTTCACGCCGTAATATCAACGCCGGTACCGTGTTCAAATAACGAATAATTGACAACCCTACATACTTGTCAGGCCACCTTTAATTGAATTAAAAGAAAATGTTTAATATCGTTTTTTGGCATCACTTTATAGATTTACGAAGCGCAGCAAAGATCGATCATTACAAGAAACATCAGTTCATTGCATGCAATTTTTTTCTACTGCAAATCCTTGCGTGATGTGTCTATAACCTACATTATTCCCGCCATAAACTCAATAAGTGGCACAGGTAATAAGTTGAATGGTATAACTTACCATCGAACACAGATAATACATATCCATGACGGTTGTTTAATTAGTAGGACATTCTTCAATAACTGTCCAATAAATTTTATAGCAAAAGCGTCGAGGGGATTTTTAATTTTAATTATATTAAACATGGCTAACGGTTTCGTTATTTTTTTTACTTGCGCTCATGTAACCTTCGTATCAATCATCATTAGGTTCATACATCGATATTATCGCGTGTTGTCTGTCTGTAACCTATAGTGTGTAATAAATAAGTAACAAACTTGTTTTTGGCGCTAAGTGGTCTGGAACCGCCATGTTTTTTGTTATGTCAATTTCACATGGATTTTTTTTAATAATTTGGACACGGAACGTTATTATAGATATTAACTTAATGTAGGTATTTAAAAATGAGCCGTCACGGGGCGCCTGATTTGACAAATCGAAATTATTTCGCGCAGACAATATTCATACAATGATAGTTTATGAAACAAAATAAATATTGTTCAACTGAAAGTAAAATATTTAGATTTTTTTAAGGAAAGATGAAAACTTCATAAACATTTACATTAATTTAAAATAAAGATTATTAAAATTATACTATGTATTTATTAAAAAATAGATAATTTTATATTAATGGAATATAATTATAATCACAATTTTATTTAAATTGGTAGGTATTATTGTTTGGCAGTGTTCTAATGCCCTCCGCCTACCGCCTACCTTCGGGAAATACATGTTGCTTTATGTTATGGTATTATTCTTATTTTGCAGTGCCACCACGGAGTCCAAACTTCGGTTCTCCTCGTCCTCCCACAGGCGTATTTCTGTTGCCATGGAAGAAGCCGCTTATTTTTAATGTCATTGCCGCTATAATGCCGCCAATTCTTAATGTCATTTATTTAGTTGAAAAAAAAAATACAGACGAATTGAATACCTCCTCCTTTTTTGAAGTCGGTTAAAAAGCCATCGGGAATGACAATTCATGGGACACGTTTATATGGTTTGAAAATTTAAATTGCCACTCCACACTCGACGTAGATTCTAGAACAAACTTTCTTAATCAATAGAATGAGTACTTGAAAGAAAGTGTAATGAATCGAGACGGTGTTACGATTTTAAAAAGCTGATTAAATTCTTCCAGACGAATTTTATCGCCGTTAATTATTTGATAACACGATGTTTTTGTGAGACATTAATTGACTTAAGTTATAATTTGCAACTTTAGTGATGGTACTCGGACGGAAGTCATTTTACGATCGATAATGTTACCATTCTATTTTTTTTTCTCGATACTTCTATTGAATTAATTAGTTAAAATAAGGAAAGAAAATCAATATGGCGATTTGAAGAGCGTATATCGAATGTACGATATTAAATACACGAGCTATTCATAGTTAGTGCAGAGTAACAATGTTGCCAACCTAAAAGTGACAGCGTGTTTGACAGTTATGACAACTTAAGAAAAAAAATATTTGATATCAAATTAATCATTCAGCAACTATTGTCAACGTTTAAAATTCGAATGTAAAATGTCTTCAGTTACTTCACTGGCAGTTAAGTACGGAGAAAATTTAGTAGTACCTACGTTGGTTAATATTAAATGAATTCAGATAATTATCTTGATAATTTCAATAGTGTTCAGATAAATCATAAATGTGTTTTGTAGTATGTAAGAAATGGTATAAGCTTTTAACGTTCTCACAATAGATATAATAAACTCCCGCCATTTAACGTTTACACATTTGATTCGAATGGCCCCCTTGGTGCAGTGGCTAGTGAACTCGACTTGCGCCGGAGGTCGTGGGTTCGCTTCCCACCCAGAATAAATATTTGTGTGATGAGTACAAGTATTTGTTCTGTTTGGGTGTAAAAAAACATATTTATTTCAGTATATACATGGAGCCATGTAGCTTATCAGCCGTCTGGTTACCATAACACAAACTATCTTGATGCTTAATTTGCAATCAAATGGACGTGTGTGAAGAGATCCCAATATACTATATTATTATGTATTAATATACACTTATTTAAATAAAATTACACATAACATAGTTTCAGAGGATAATATAGTGAATAATAATGAAACAAAATAATTCAGAGTAGATAGGATCTTTGAATGTAAGATAAATATAAATCATGTGTATTTACCTACATTTGAATTGCGTTTTAATTCCTATAATTCTTATAGGATAGGTGCATGATTACTAGACAGTGCGAGGTAACGAAGCATTGATTAAAATACCTTAATAGTATTACAATAAAGTACAAGTTCCCTAGCACATAGTATTTATAAGTTTGCAATCAAGTTTAAACGTAAAGAAATATAGTCTTTACGATCAACGGTTAGAATTTAAATTCGTCTGCGGTTGAACGATAGTTGAGATACATTCGTGCGTTCTGCCTCACGAGGCGTCATGTACGGCCTAAGGCGCTCGCCTATACCTAATAGCCGTCAATGATCGGGCCGATTGTGAAAAATATCATTAAAAAACCATCAGCGCTTGATGATTCGACCGGAGACCAGCGGCCGTCATCAACCACAATCGATTCCATACGTTTTATTTCCATTTTCTTCTATGTATTAAATTATCGAGAACTTGGTCGCGGTTCGATGCACGCTCGATTAGCCGAGGAATCGATTTTCGAACGCTTTTCACGTGACAGCTGTCAAGCTGCTAGATAATGTGCACAGATAATTAATACGCTGGAAATCGTTAACGTATTTTTTTAAAACGAAACGAATAACACATTTTGGATATCTAACGGTCGCATTAATTTGCTTGTAGCATCTGTGAAATTAAGCACTTATAATTAACAGTGGAATTTTTGATGTTTTCGTGATCGACCGAATTCTCGATTTCAGACATCAAACTGAAAGGATGCGCGATGGAATTGAAAGACCGGATGCCGATGCAAATATCTCTATAATATTGAAATTTGTTTAGATTTGTATATTGTGCGTTATTAATTAAGTCCGTTGCATCACTGTTGCTTTCTTTGATGCTCTGTGAAGGTGTGTTCATAATAAGTTGCTCTCGTACGTTGATTTCCTTCGTTAGTTTTAGATTTACGATGTCGATCAAAATTGTCTACTTTCTAGTGATGTCGCGAGGCCAAGGGGGCATTGAATATCTACACGCGGTTATTTTAACTTAGTCATTTCCACCGTAAAGGAAGTCCTTGGTGCTGATGTAGTAATGATTAGAATGAAGTATCGATGAAATACGCCCACTTATAGACGAGGGGAGTGGCGCAAATCGAATTAGTGCATGCATCGATTAGCTGAGAGGTATCGACAAAAAACGCGATTAGCCCCGTAACCATCGACAGCCGAAAAAAGGTAACAACCGTACGTTAATGGCGGTTTTTGTTCGAAATTCGAAGATTTGAATTCGTAATTTCAACCGCAAGGCGTTCGAATCATTTGTCAGTGACAATTTTTTGGTTGCAATCGATTTTTAAATACAGGTTAAAGATTTTTTGCCGACGGCGGCGGCGGCGCGGTGAGATTCCACAATTTCGACGATTATTCCTCTTGTTTTGCCCACTAATGGGATAATTATGGGCGGGAACTTACTGGAGTTTTATTTCAATGAACTGTAGCTTACAAGCCGTATAAAAATCCAATTTGTCGATTTCCTCAAAGCTTGTGTAAATAAAAGTGTTTTATGTATATCTATCTACCTTTGTTCAAACTTAGACAGGCTCTTCTTAATTATACTATAGTTCATAATTAATCCTTCTT
The DNA here is from genome assembly GCA_018244755.1 of Jemadia pseudognetus. NCBI lineage: Eukaryota > Metazoa > Arthropoda > Insecta > Lepidoptera > Hesperiidae > Jemadia > Jemadia pseudognetus. The sequence continues at coordinate 9,652 of DWTO01001766.1, forward strand.
GTATTAAAAGGTTGAAAAACTATCTAATAGTGCCGATGGCTACTAGTGCCAGGCTAGTGTTTGCCGGATCAGCGAGTAGTCAGGATATGAAGATTTTTTTTGTCACGACTTAAAATATTGACATTTAAGTCAGTGAAAATTCTACCTTGTATTGGCTCGAATCATTCACGAAAGAGTATTAGATTAATTTGAACTATGTGAGTGGATATTTTCGACAACGAATTATCGCTCTCAATAAAAATCTCATCGATTCCAAGCAAAAAAAATTGACCAAAAATTGTTCCTGTCTATCCTTGGTGGGGAATCGACATCGGCATGGGAAGGTCTTTTTGCCCGAACTGGCAAATTCCCTGGACGTCTGGCTGTGGGAACATTCTTGCCGGGAAACGCCGCGATACCATCGGGATGTATCGCCGATTCATTAAACCCGGTCGAATGCTTGCGGCACAACCTCATTAACTTTGTCGCTTCGTCTTTCCGTTTAAGCCGTTATGAAGATAAGTGTTATCTCGTATCCGGCGTTTAAAACTCCGCGTTTGAAACGCTGTCACGGATGGCATAAGCATTTTGTTTTCTTTTATCAAAATATACTTATATATACGGTACAAACATAACGTGACGCATGTAATCACCGAAGAGGTAGGCAGAGGAGTGTAGTACACTCCCACGTTTCACCAGGTACGTTCACATCCCACTATGAATAAGTGGTGAGTCGACGTTACTTTAATATTCAAAAGAAGCGTATATTAAAAGCGGACGTTCGAAACGCTCGTCTGTTCGCGCCCTAAGCAGCGACACGGTCGCGGCAGCCGATCAGGCGCACTACACATAATGTGCGTTATCTGTCAAATTTGTTCCGCCAACTTCGGACCTTTTCGGATCTCCCCGCGTCGCCGGAATCACCGTACGGCCTAATTTTCAAAAATATTATGCATTTTAGAAAACTCAATATCTATTCGTTTTTATCCTCTGTGTTAAATGTTTGAACAATTCGTTGCTCAGAAAGTACAGAAATTTGTACGTCACGTATTTTTTTTATTTTATTTCACAATACAACAGCAATTTACATTAGTATTTGGCTAGAGCCTCCTTTTAAGCACACGCGTGTGGTAGGAGGTATTGTATACATAGTAAGAGCTTATTTACAACATACACACTCACACACACAAATTTATATATATACACATGCACATACAAACCAAAATGACCTTCACAATATACAAACGAAGACACAAACCTATCGAACCCAATAAATACAAATCGTTAATAAGACATTAAACTTCTGTATGGAAAAAAGATAAGCTATAAATTGTATAATATCAATAAAGAAGCGATCGGCACCTGCGCTCATGCATAGTTATAAACGATCGCCCATAGACAGTTTATGGACGATAATTGGCTGTTGTCTATGCGTCGGGCACAGACTGTACAACGAATTCGTTCGAATGGGACTTTAACGAATTTTATCAACAAACGCGTAACCTGTTAACAGTAACTGGTGAAACGTGGGACTACCATGTTGACCCCTACAGGAGGATATAGGCGTTATATTACTTTTTTAATTAACGAATTTTAACTTTTTTTAATAACGGGCGACTAGGATGGACTAAGGATTTCCTACTCTTAAGATCGTGACTAACTTTTTTACGTCTTCTTTCTATACGTTCATCGACTTCGTCACACATTTTTTTGCTCGTCTAGTAAATTTTACAACGACAACAACACTATACGAAACTGTGTTTCGTAGATTATTTTCCAGTTGTATTTTAAATCAGTATAAAAAAATATAAATTGACGTCACAAGTATGTCCTTAGCCGAACCTTCGTGTTTCGATAACCTGAGGTTTCCAACCACCGGGGTGGGATATAATGATTTTATTATTGGTTCCGATAGATTAAATACAAGTTTACCGACTGCGTTATAATTAAACAACCACCGTAATTATAATGGCGCAAGCTAATGCCGCCATTTTAGTGATTGGAAGCTTTTGCGTGTGTTTTTCTATTAATTTATGTCCGTTTGGGGGCCAATTGGATATTTCTCTTGTTATTACAATACGCGTGTCGTTATTCGAGTTTATTTACGATGCTTTTTAAAACTATGAGATGGAATTTTGAAAATGGTTTCTTAATATAATTAATTTATCAAGGCCGAATTATACGTTTATATTATCGCCGCGGTCATTTAAATGGTTGTTCTTGACTGGTCTGTTGTTGGTGGTGTGGTTAATTACCCTGATCACACAATCCGAAGTTGTAGGTTCGATTCCCATCCAGAGTAAATATATCTGCTGAATGTTAGTAATTATTTTGTGTTTGTTTATTTATTTATTTGTTTATTTATTTTTATTGTTTAATTATTATTTTATTTTTTAATTAAATTATTTATACATATACGTATATATTTAGAAACATTTATAAATGTGTGTTTGTATATATATTTGCCGACAAACTGGCTTACAGTTTGGCAGCGATTAATTTGTAAAACTGTGTACAATTTCTTTTAAATAAATAATAACTTAAAAAAAATTGTTTGCTCAATACCATACTACAAGCTATGCCTAGTTCGTTAGTAGAATTATAAAAGAGTTATTGGCGATATTTCCATCGACATATAAGTACATATAAATATTAAAGCAATACATTCACCACCTATTCCATAGTGGAAAGTGCAGTGTACTGTGTACTTCTGCCTTCCTTGTCGGGGATCACACTCGTGATGTTGCGTATAAAAACGAAATTTACCCGACAAATTCCCTGAACACCGCCGTTCCTGGGCTAATAAAACGAACATACACACAATAAAACGTCCAATCACATTCATTTAAACTAACCTAATCGCTACGGGGAATTATTGCATGCGATTAAGTACATCGATGCAGAATCGCATCCACAAGTAAAGGGTCTCGGCACACACTTTCACAAAACAATGCGATTTTAAATCGCATTCGATTTGTAAACGATTTTTCCTGTCGCACATTTATTGTTTGGGGAACCAATTAATAGGCAGCGTTTTAACGAGTGTTACGTTACGTCTTGCTGCTTTTCAGTTATTTTATCAGAAGCTTTTTATATAATCATCATCATCGCCCTATTTAAGTCCACTGCTGGACATAGGTTTACCCTGGGGGTCTATGTCCGTAATCCCAACGGTGGGCGTGCAGCTAGGGGATTGCAGGGCACAGTCTCTCGGACCATCTACGCTGTTGCCCATAGGTGGCCAGGGCATTTAGCTGTGGCGTGTGCTGTGCTATTTTCAATTAATATACCGTAACATCGTAGTACAAAAAACGTACAAAATGAACAAAAAAAAATGTACAAAAAACAAATATAGAGAGAATGTCATTCGATTCTACTATACAATTATTTTATTCCCTGCTTAATTTTTTACCAACCAGTACAAATTCAATATCCCGACTTTTCTGGCGACGGAAACATTCTTAAAAGTGACAATCGAATAATCGCAACAACAGAACGTAACATCACGCACGTAATCCCCGAAGACCTAAGCAGGGAAGAGTAGCAGAGGAGGAACAGGTGATGACTCTAATGCCAAGACAGACGCAAAGAGGAGCGGTAATCGCAAAATCGCAGACGCGGAACGGCATTATGGTATCGGCCGAAGCGCGCACGACATTGCAACCGCCAGCGAAATTAATATACGCCACAACATTATGTCCGGGCAGTCGATAGCTGCTATTCGAAGCACGGCATATGTAAATTTCAAATGTAAATACGCTTTTTAATCAATATAAGCATTGCTGGCATTAGTGAAACAATACTATCTTGCGCATTCAAATTTCTTTGGTAGTTATATATCTCTGGCACCCATCGCGGCCGTTCTGTGAACAGAAATGAATATTTATCCGACATTGCCGTTTTAATATGTCGTTCTGTTGTTCATATTTGTCTTTATCATGTCCGCGTGGGCTGTGTTCGATGGGTTTTATTCTAGAAGCTTCAATAGCTTATAGTATGTAATATTAGAATGTTTGGAATTCCAATCAATCTTAAATATCAATAACTTTTTGCCTCCTAAGCGAGGGAAGTCGAATCACATAATCGATTATATTATACCTATTTATATAATTATGTAGATATGTGACATCGTATTTCCGGTCAGTCAACTGTTCAGAGATGCTTTTGATTTTAAGTATAGTAAAGATTTGTTTGATCTGTTATCAATTTAATAAATAGGTAGGTATTTCTAATTAGTACACATCCCTGACCGATTTGATTTCCTCGTTACTCCGATGGTCGCAGGCACGACTGCCGATCGAGAAGTCCTGGGTTCAGTACTATTGGATACTATTGGAGATTTCTAACTTGAAGGTTTCAGAAGTGGTTCGGAGTCTGGATTTAAGCTCGGTGTATGACAATAGGTTTACCCGCAGTCGATAATGGGACCTAAACGTAACTGGTGAAACGTGGGACGTAAATGCAATCCTCTACCTGCCCCTTCGGTGATTGCCGGTGTGACGTCACAATTACGTTCATAATTACGTACGAAAAGTTTGCTTTATGTTCTCGTTTCTGATTAGCTAGCTCATGTGGAGCGAAACAATTAGTTTGTTTCAGTTGGCATTATTGGCACGCGACACCAACAGGGCGGCCAACCTAATATTTTTCAGCTGTCTATTAGCTTTGATTTTGTGATGCGTATTAATTATATACTAATGACCGTTAAATTTTAATTTTGTGTTAATGTCGTGTTGTGACAATAATCGGAGGACTGTTTGGTGGTTTTATATTTAATAGATATTATTTGACTAACAGCGATCCGAAAAAGTATAGTGCTTAAAATGTTGTCTTTCAAATAATGAGAGAAATGTTATTATTCATCATATAATTTCATTGTTATATTTAACACTGTAGTCCATTAGTTAGCGCACTTGACTTATCTGGCTGTTGTGAGTCCAATTCTCACTTGAGCACAAATATAAAAGTATCTTTGTAAATACTTAGATATACACATAATGTAGATTATACGCTGTCTGTCTATCATCCCACAGTCTGGTGTAAGATCAGAGGATTACTCCGAATTGCTTATTATTTTTGTTGTTAATATATTTTTATCAAGATATTCCTATCATTATGTAACCTAGTTATGTAATAATTAGTTGTTCGAACGTTGTTTTCAGAGCGCGTAAACTATGGTTACGCAATCAAAATGCCGCCGCCGATCGACACCCAATGACTCCGGGTTGACTCTACGCCGGTGTCAGAGATCGAGTGCCATTATCTGTATTGTATTGTAATTGTTTATAATACCTGTCTCTAATAGCTAGTGTTTGTTCGTTGAGATAATTGGACCAGTTTATTTGAGTACCGTAGGCAAATAATTATATAAAATAATAGATAGATAGATATGACATTGTAACATAGAATGATGAATGATCAAAAAGACGTTTAAACTAGTGTATTTATTTTGTGCCAGATTGATATATATTATGCATACCTATGTTTGTGTGTGGTTTATGTTGGACAGCGGTTGTCAAACAATATATATAATCTGGATCATATATTCTCAAACTTGTGTCATCTGTCCACCCCTTTACAATTAGCCTATCGTATGTAAAAGAAAGGATAGTAATAAATTTTTTAATAAAAAAATTCAAAGGGCGCTTTTTAGTCGTAAACCTAACATCACCTCTGTAATCCCCGAAGCGGTAGGCAGAGAAGCGTAGAACACTCCCACGTTTTACCAGTTACGTTTACGTCCC
>DWTO01001767.1:0-15371 GCA_018244755.1 Jemadia pseudognetus
TCTATACATATAAATGATATTGGAGTGTCTGTTTGTAATATTAAAATAACCGCTTTTCACTAAATGCATATGTACTCGTATATATGTAGGTACATATATGAAAGTATTTTTTTTTACAATTTTTGTCTGTTTGTTCCGACCAATCCCTGGAACGGCTGGAGCGATTTTGACGGGACTTTCACTGGTATATAACTGATGTAATAAGGCGTAACTTATGTTACTTTCGTTGTAGAACCCCGCGCGGATGAAGTTGCGAGCACAGCTAGTATTAAGTAGTATCAGGACTACAGGAATGGGATTCTTAGAAACATCATTCTAATTAATACATTTGGTAATAGTCTATAGTTTAATGTACTCCTCTGTCTACACCTTCGGGACAACACAAGCCTAACGTAATATTACGTTATGTTATATAGCGGCAAAATGAATATAAATTTATTTCAACAAGAGACACCCTTCTTAAGGAGTGATTTAATGGCTCTGAGGTGTGCGGTTAAGAAATACATTGCGCTCCCAGCATTCCCCTGTTTACGACAATACTAGTGCACCCCACCCTTAACCAATTCCCGGATTCCCGGCGAGCTCTTTTGCCCATTGTTTATCCCGAACGCCTGCTTATTGTTTCGTGAAAATATTCCTCGGCTTTAAATTAACGCCTGATATTCTAAGGCGCGAATCTCGGCAAAATGTTCGCAAATATATTTTAATTAGCATCGATAAATAAATTTAAGGGATATGCCTGTTTACGACATTGATTTATAACCCTTTGGGAATGTTCTTAGTAAATAGACTCGTTGATGAGTACCGTTTTTAACTATTTTATATTCATAGACGAGTTTTAATGAGACGTAACTTTACAAAATTATACTTGAAACGTTCGCTGCTGATCGCACAGAACAGACCCACTGCGATGCTCACAGGCTGGGCGTAGATAAGTAAATATGTACATTCGTCGGGTGCGGAACGTCTATGCCGTTTCTAAAGATATTGCGTATTCGTAAAGATATATTCAAATCAAATTCAAATGGCATTTATTCAAAATTGGTTCCATAGAAAGCTTTTTGTACCTACGTCAAAATGAAACTATCACTGCCTCAGGCAATGCCTCGCTATGGAGAAGAAGCGGCGAGAGAAACTCCATAGGCGTGTTTATGCATCTTTTAAAATAAGCACTATGTTACAATATGAACTAATTTATCGTGAGGCTGGAGTTGTATCGTTTACTTTATAATAGGATTTTTTGCAAAGATTTGCTTTAAAATTTAATTTAATTTAAACTTTTTATCTGACAAATTAATATCGTCTTTATATGCTATGCATTGGGGGCAGTCCGGCAGTCTGCCACGCAACGTCTGATACTTGTAGTCTTTGTAATGACTGTTTACTTTACCACCGCACCTGAAAAAAGTTGCAGATTACATTACATGGTTTTTTACGGAGTGTTACTAACTTTAATACAATTGTAATTTCACACTAACATAATCTATTTTAATCTAATTCTCATAGAATTTTGTGCGACATAAAACATGAGAAAGAATTAAACTCTTTAAAGCTGTCAGAGCTATAAGCGATGCGCGATATCTATATTTGAGTAATTTGGGACATAGGTCAAATTAATTCTATGGAGTAATTTAAAGTAGAAAAATAGTAGCAAAAAGTAAACGGGCTTATTGTTATTATCCTCACGCCAAGTCTCTCACAGGGTACTGAGAACATATATCCCAAGTATCTTTATCGAAACAGCCTCATCCTTTTATGTATAATTATCAGTTTGGCTCCAAAATAACACGAGTACATAACCATCATCATCACCAACACCTTTATCATACCATCATCATCATTATCATCATCATTGTGATAAAAATTCTGATTTGAACAAATTTTCATGATATCCGTATAGCAATTTTCTAGTGTACTTCGGTCTAAAAGCCCCGTCAGTTTGTATTACATGCTGCATTAGCCTGTTGTGGCGATCGGAAATGCAATTTTAAGGCTTTCCAGACACATTCGATCTAAAAATCTACTGCAAGTTCATTGGTTGCATTACCTCCATCCATATATATACTCATACGCCGGTTCCCCCATCGCACCTTTATGCATGGCTATAAACCTGTGGACATAAATATATTTATTGCATTATATAAATTATGAAGCGTAGAACTAGGTACTAAAAGATTTACGAGAATTAAAACATAAACAAGCTGGAATCGTAACTTACGCGAGGTAGTATTAACGGCCCTTAGAATTATAAATGTAATATAAATAATTTAACCTTTTTAAATGTCAAATTTATTTTTTTATATTATTTCATTGTAACTAGTACAGAAGTATATAACATAACATCATGCCAGTATTTAGCCGAAGGGGTAGTCAAAGCAGTGCAGCATTCTCACTTTTGACAGAGTGGAGGACCAATAGAAAAATTATAATAAATACACACGAGAATCGGGAAATATAATTAAGCGATCTCTGTCAGGTAACTTTCAAGTAGAAGAAATTAAAATTTAGTAGTTGGGGTAGGGGTGAACAACCTTTAAGAATCAAAGCAATTAATAATAATTACTACGATAACAGATAATATCGACTTGTAGGAATGCCATTTGCTACATTGATCAAAATAGTGATTTTTCACTTGAATTCCAAGATTAAAATTACATAATACTGGTATATTCTTAGGGGCTCATTAATCAGATTTCCACCTAAAACAAATATATTCGTGATGAGCGTAATAACTATTATGGACAATATGGATCTAAGATAGTATATATGTAACTATGTATATATTTATATGTAACTATGTATATATTTATATGTAACTACGTATATATTTATATGTAACTACGTATATATTTATATGTAACTATGTATATATTTATATGTAACTATGTATATATTTATATGTAACTACGTATATATTTATATGTATCTATGTCTATATATGAACTTTATCAATCATCTGATTACGATAAAACGAGCTTCGTCTACCTTGGGTTCACACAGCCATGTGTGATCTCTTAACATGAAATAAAAACAGACAAAGGCATTACGTTACAAATTCAAACGGTACAATGTATGTGCGTTCATGAATAATGTAGAATTGAAAAGGTTAAACTGTATCGGAATTATGAAAAAGAAAAATTGTTATTCGAATTTTATTACAAGTACGCGCCCGCCCACGTATTAATTTGCAGTAATCCTGCACGGGAGCGTACAGAGCACGTTCTGACCGACGTAGTTAAACATATGGTACGTACTGTTATAGGAAAATTGTTTAATATTGAATAATTTTGCCTCGGAACTGTGGGTGTTATTAAATTTTATACGCATTTTTTATTTTGCTTGTGTTGAAGTTCAATGACTTTTGCAAAATTTTTTAACTGCGCTCGATCAGCGCGGTAGATGGAGGCCTTAACTCCTTCCATTTTTATATAACAATGTTCAATAGTGAAACGATAAAACAGTTGATAACGATGATTTTTTACTGTAACATATAAAATTCGTCTCTAATTTGCCTCGTTGGTCGTGTTGGATACAAACACGAATACCGAGCGGGAGGTCCTGGGTTGAAATCCCGGGTTCAGCACTACCGGGTTTTTCTAATTTAGACTTTTTACTAGCGGCTAGGAGTCTGGAAATGTGCCCGGCGTATAGCAATAGACTCACCATGTATTCCATAATGAAACGTGAATGTAACTGGTGAAACGTGAGAGTATACTACTCATACTCTTTGGGGAATACAGGCGTGATAATAATAAAAGGTAATATTTTAATCAAAAACAAGAAATACTATCCTAGCGTACATAAGTGTTTTATTGGATGCTAAAACGAGGTTACGTAAGAACCTAGAAGAGGCGAAAAAGTTTCTAAGCTAGGTTTATGTTATAACATATTCGTAGTCGCTACGAATCTTCGCATTCTTTACGGCGTTGAACCAGTAAAAGAATATATATCATGCCATGGTTATAATTAAAAGAAGCAGAGCGAGGCTTAATCACCATTAACTCAACCCAAGAAACACCGTTACTGTGAAATAAATTCACTGCGCCATGGTTTTTAAAGCTTTGTCTCCACGCAATCGAGTTTCTGTTGAAATGAGAGCGACGAAATTGAAATAAAAACCGAAAACTGAAAATATCACTATACTATGTAACATAACATTATATCCGTGTTTCCCTGAAGGGATAGGCAGTGGAGGCTGCGAAAGAGTGGAACTCCACCACGGCGTCTATTTATCCTGATTCGTACAACCTGGATTTATTCAAGAGTAGAGTGTATAGGCACTTTCTAGGCAAGCGTGCTTCATCCCAGGTTGCCTCTCGTTTTCCATCAGGTGGGATAGCAGACAAACATAAAGGTTTTGTTATAAAAATTTAAAGAAAATCGGATCCCTCCTATAGAATGGGGAAGGATAAAGTCTCATATAGACTTTATATTATTACAATAATTAATACTTAACATGGTAAATTACGTATGTTTACTATATAAGGACGTTTATACGTTACATGCGTTAAAGAACGTAAGAAGAATCCTCAGGCGGCCGGCTGCCTCGGAATGTTTTCCTTCGCCGTTATGACGAGTAATGCTCCGCGTGAAATGCCGTCGTTCCAGAAATACGAGCCTAGCGCCCACGAGCTGGAAACTGATATCAAAACCATTCGATTCTCGCTATCATAAGCATCGTTTTGTATATGAACTCTTTATGCATCTCTTCCACAAGGAGTGAAAGAGATGCGTGTACAATGAGTTGGCAGTTTGCTGATTAATGGCTGTAGATGACTCTCTCCCACTGTCTCATTTATATGGTTATTTTCATGTTGTTGACTTGTTTATTTAGTCGTGTTTACGTATTTCCGTTTCCTTATCGTCGCTGCATTATTGCTATTGGTTGGACAGCACCCTAATTTCTCTCCCCTAGGCATTTTGATTAGGGTTTTTGAAGATTTATAGTCCCAAAATGTTTCTAACAAAGAACTTTTTGCGACTATTTTTATTTCTGACCCGATGAGACACATTAGTTCAATATTTTTCCTGATAATGCCTATTTTATTTCAAAGGATTGGGATAGAGCATTGAATAATAAAGATTCAAATTCATTTTAAGCTTTTTAATTTTCGCAAAGTCGGGAATCAATCGTGTTATTAAAGATTTTTACTTATAAACACTATAATGATGATTAGTGACTGGAAGGGGTTGTAGACAGTATAGGTACATCTGTTTTAATAAATTCATTTTCTATTACTAAATTACTATCACACGACTACCTTATTGATCTAGTGGTTGCAAGTACAGCTCATCGATCCAGAGGTCCTTTGTTAAGTCCACGGTATGCACAAACTACCCTACTATTCGGTTTTCGCAACTTGAAATTTTTTGTAACAACACGCGTCCGGATTTATGTTCGGTGTATGGCAATAGTCTCATTTGCTATTCCGTGAGCCGTAGAACATTACTGACCAAACGTGGAAGTACTAAAAATCTCTGTCTACCCCTTCAGGAAAATATAAGCGTGATATTGCAATCTCTAATAATTTCTAATATTAAGAAATTATTTTTAATTTCTACTCTTTAGAGACGTAAACGGAAGTGGTGAAACGTGGGAGTGTACTACACTCCTCTGCCTACCGCTTCGAGTATTACAAGCGTGTGTAACATGATTAAGGACAAATCGTTGTTTATCTACAGATTTATCCACGGTTATATTATTCTCAAAACAAATATTGTCGTTTACTTTTACCATTTCTTCGGCTATACAACCCTTTGTGGGTCTTATTTTCCTTATATTATTTGCCTCCATTTCGCCTTACAAGACCTTCTCCAACTCCATCCTTCCAGCGCTTCCTGGGTCTTTCTCTAGGTCTTTCTTGCTATGGGATCTACTTTGTAATCCTTTAAACTGCTCCGCTGTCGCTCGTTCTCTCGAGATGTCCTGTCCATCTCATCCACTGCGTCTTGCAATGCGCCACTATAGTTTCCTGTTGAGTCCAATACAATATTGTTCAATACAACTTCTAAATACCATGTACAAACCAACGCTGTTCGACTGTAATGTGTTACAGGAAAAAATACTACAAATATATATATGCGTATTCATCCGATCGTTCAATCAACTGACGGCCCCAATCAACCGCTAGCTAATAGCGTGCACTCAGCAAGTTGAGCGTAATCTACCGAATACAATGAATTGATACAAAATTGGAAACACGCACAAACGTTCCTAAAACTTGTGGGAATGGCGAAAGTTATAAAACTTGCCGAGACTGCGAGCCGGGGTTCGGGGATCGGGAATTGCAAATTACCCTCGTCGGCGCGCCGCCTCCGCCGCCGTCTTGAATAGCAGAAAAACGTTGTCTGATTTAGGGTGTTGTGTAGACTGTCGTGCCACAACTTAATTTGGTACGGCTACGTATGTATGTCTAATAGCTTCTTACTTGTGGTTGCCGACATTTTATCACCGCATACAATTTTACCAATTATTATCTTTATTACCTTATCATGCCACGTAGGCCTTCCGGGGTTGGCAGAAAACAAGTGCCGAATATCTCTAACCATACGAGTACAAATCGATCGTGCTTTATTTACATTGTTTTTAGCTATAAAGTTTCAGTACATCCAACGATAATGTTATGTAGGTAATCATTATTTTAAATACACCTTATCAAAGAGTATTACATATGTTTTCCTATAGTAGAGTAAACGGAAATAGTTTTTGTTAACATCGCAATATAACGCCCACGTTCACGTTTGTATATCAATCACGCTTAAAGGCCCTGTAGATGGGATGTGTACGCAAGAAGAAACTCCTGAGCTAGGATAGAGGCCACGCTTAGCTAAGCACGTTCCTAAGGGACCCATAAAATTCCATTACAATGTAGGTACACATTTTTATTCTTCCATTTTGAATATCGACAACAAAAGCCTTATCCAATTTTGGAGCTACGACGTTCTTAAATTATTATATTGATCAAGTATTACTTCAAGTATTATAATTTTATTATAATTGATAATATTTGCCATGTTATAAAATTATAGCTTCCACTTTCTATCTACACTCATTTAAAGTTACTGGTTAAACCTTTTCAACTGTATCCCTTTGATTTGAACTTTGTAACTGGATTTGAACCTAGGACCCCCCGATCGGCAATCGCACTTGCAACCAATACGAACAACGACGCAGTCATTATGTCTTTATAATATGTCTATGAATAAAAATCACAAATACGAATACCTATGTGTACATTTCGGCGCAAATATACTTCAGAATCATTGAAAAGAGGCTTGATGAGCAATTGACTTACTAGCGGATGAGAGCCTGGTATCATTAATGAAGATAGAACACATTGGTATTAAGATATACGCTGTTAATACAAATATGACGTCAGGTCTATAAGGATAGATATATTTGATATTCAGTCCTCCCTACCTATCCCTGAGGACCCTGGCACGATAGTGAATAATAATATAAGGTTGTTTTTGTTACAATTAATGAGTTGCGTATTATGAATATACTTTCATAAAAGGACATTTTACAGGACGGTCTGGATATGAACAAAGCAATAAAAAAATAAATCACTCCGTTTTAAATCGCACTCTCTAGAATAAAACGACTTGAACTCATCCGGGGTGTTATTTATGGAAAAAGTTTGCGCGAGGCACGAACCTTTTATATATTGTTATAAGCTGGATAACAGGTCTGCGCAACAGGCGGTGGGTTGCACGATGTCTATTGTATGCTATATTTACAGGGTATGTAGCCTGCCTGTAGATCTTAGAAAGGTTGATATTCAATGACGGCGTAATAAGTAAAGTTTGATCAAAATATCAACCAGGAGATATCTGTGGGAACCATTTCAATCACCTCTTTGTTCTACGCGTACCATCGTTTGCTTTCGGGTCATTATTTGGACGCGAATTTAAGCCATGTTAATTAAAGTTGTCGATCAACGTTCAAACGTAAATAAATGTTGAAATTTCCACAAACGCAAGTACGCATTTATTTCACACTCCAAAGTATTGCGTTGTAATGAGCTGATAAATTTCTTTTTCCGTGAACACGACGATTTACACTGAAGTAGGTATAATCTAGACCCGTATTCGATAACTTTTTGCGATAAAAACCAAGTGAAAATCGATTGTCACAAAATGCGTTGCGAAAAATGCGATCAAATACACACACCTGCTGCTTTTGTATGTCGCATAATACTGAACTAAATTCTCTGAACAATGTAATTTGTTATTAATTTTATTGATTTATCTTAGAACGATTGTAGGATAGAAATTGTTATATTAATTATTTTTATTCCTTTCACGGTAAGCGTTTCACACGGAGCCAGCCAAAAGAGTCGCGCCCGCCACTCGCCGTCCGACCGCCCCGCGTAGCGCACGTCCTCAGCTCGTTCGATCGCCCTTTTCTCGATACCATCTACTCTTGATCGTGGATTAAAAGTAATATTATGTGTTAAGTGCGCATTGAATTTGACAACATGAAAGGCAGACATCAATTCCGACGGCGGTTCAGCCTGCAGCCATCGTTTATGAAGGAAGAACACGAAGAAGAAAGGAGGCCCCACAGGTGAGCGTATATTTTTTATTATTTTGAATAACATTAAGAGTAGAATATCAATTTCTTGGATATAAATTAATAGATACGTATAAATTACTTTAAAACAAATTTATTTTTTTAAACACATTTTTTTCGTTTGTGTTGAAAGAACTGCGCATTTCATTTTAATGTAATTAGTTTCTAATTATTTTAATGATCGGTGCATGGTATACAGCTGTAGCGGTGAGCCCTCGTAGCATTGTCTACGAGGAACAATAGTTACTGCGCGTAGACGAACTCTCATTGTTTGGGTTCGTCTCGCCGCCTTCATGTAATTAAAACTAACGGACCAGATCTAAAATTGAATTAATTAAAATACTAAGCATCCATTGCGACAAGATTTCTGTTTTGTGTGAATTCATTGCTTTAATTTATATTTAGCTACACAATTATTATTTATGTATTAATAAAATGTCTCGTATTGTACAAATTGCGTTGTTTTAATATTCGAAAAGCCGAAATTAAAACCTTAGCCACATACGAGATGCAGTCATGAAACCTCAAGCAGGAATACATAATAAAATAATATATAAGTACATCCAACCGGATTATTATGCAAAAATTTTATACACAGAGGTAATACGAGTGGCAAATAAATAAATCTGCTTTTGGAATAATACAGATTATTATCGTAGAGAAGTCGAATTACGTGTCGGCTGAGCGCGGAGACACCGCTTTGAGCCGATCTCGTTACCAGCGGACGAGAAGGCAATTTAGCATCGATCTCCGTTTTTCTTTAGATAATAATTTCACGGGTTCAATTGGAGCTAAATTGGGACGATTTCGAGTCTGCGAATTCGACGTGACGTATATAGATTGGAAGAAGCATGCCGGGGCTCGACGCATATAGATATTGGACACACGTTAGTCTCTGCCGACTAATGCCGATATAATAACTGTGAATTAGGATTATTTGACAAATTATACAAAACAACGAACGGCTTAATGGACATCTTAATTTTTGTCATTTTGTTGTGAGAAACTCGTAAGTTCTGTAAGGACAGATACATATATCGCTACTCTGCCTGCCCAATAAGGGACTATAATAATAATCCCTACTGATTATCTACATGCGAATAAGTAATACAAATTGCATGTATTTTTCTTTATATTGACTAATATAAAAATTGGAACGTTCATAAGAGTCAGCAGTTTCAAACGTGACGGGAAAACTATGAAAAAATCTCAACCGGATATTTTTCACTGCCTTTGCAAATAAAATTACATTAATCCAGCAACATGTATGTTTATTTCAGTGATGCTACTCGTATATCTAGACACAAATGTTATTATTATGTGACATGTGTAAAACATAAAATACAACGACAATTTGAAAGATTTAGAAGGAACGAGTCACATTCGTATAAATATTTCGAAAAATAAGAATTGTTCATTATATTGAGAAGCTTTTACAATATTCTTTACCTTTTGAAATAAAATAATAATACATATTAAAATAGCATTATTTACATTCATTAGCTGCGATAGTTAAACGAAGTTTTTTTGGGAGTGCCTTTTGTTATGAATATAGTGTATTTTTTTTCGAGGTAACGTTAATTATGGAATAATTATCATAGAGTAACATCGCGTCTGTAATCACGTTTAAATAAACAGTTCAAGTGGTCTCCAAAATATTTGTTATCTTGTATCCCTATATGCAGAAGGTATTAAACTGAATTGCAAAAGCCTTTGGAAACTCTGCTTGGGAAAGTCTGTCTTTCTGAAACACAAAAGTGACTTTTTACTGGTTTTGTAAGGGTGTACTATAACTCTCCTCTGACTACCTTATTAGGGAAATGCAGGCGAGATGTTATTAAATAACCCTCCCCCTCCCTCTTCTTGTTTCATACTAACGAACCAGCATGCTCTACACAAAACTTTAAAAACAATTTTCGAAATTCCAATATTTCACGTAGAACTTTCGCGTAGTTAGAAACGCGAAGTACTCGTTACATTGTCTCGGAACAAAGTGATAACTACCAGTATTTACCGCGATACATCGTCGAATGCTTTTGTTCACTGTTGCACATAGCGTTCCGATGGGCTTTGAATGTTTTACAGTCATTGAGCAGAACGTTCTTTTAGTCTAGCACACTGAACCAGAACACGTATACGTAATATACGAGTAGTTAAATATATCGTTCGTTTAAGGACGAAGGACGACAGACTGAAATGACATTTTGAAGTTTTACTTTAATTTTTTAAAGGAGTATACATCTTTACTCTCTTGTATTCTTTCTTTCTTTCTTTCTTTCTTTAGAAAATGCGATGGAGAACTTTATACAATGCTGATTTCTACGCGATGTTTTCCTTCACGACAGAGCAATGATATTTCATTTCAAATACGTTGTCTTTATTATACACATAAAAGTTCGCGTCTGGTATCGAAGCCATAATCCCCGAAGGGGGAGATTGAATTTTAAACTACTATTTATTGTTGTTTTTTGTTATGATTAGACTAAATTTATATATAATTTTTCCGCGCCGGGGCGGAGAAAGAATTCATTCCCATACTCTATGCCGGGATACGAGGGTGTCGTAAGAGGCCACTAAGCCCGGCGCTAGCTGTCCGCAGTATGGTGCAGCCGACTGAGGAGGAAGCTAAATGTCCTGGGCGCCTATAGGCAGCAGCGTAGGCGGTGCGAGAAACCATGCTCTGCGATCCCCAAACCACATTTTTAGCATAGGCTTTATGGGAAAACCACCTCATTTGAGGCGTATGTTCTACAGTGGACTTAGGCTGACGATGATGGTATATAATTTATGTTTGTTTTGTAATACATAAAAATCGTAAACTAATTAATAATACATTCATAAGGTACCTACCCACACACATATTCTACATATTTCAATACAAATTCATAAACTTCTATTTTATCGCGTATTGCCTATCCACTTGTGTTTACATTACCATAATGTGATGCTTCAGGCTGAAATATGTATATGTCATAATATATATGTACATATTTTTGAACTCAAATGTCGGCTCCAATCTTGTTACATATGTATTCATTACGTTTGCTGAAAGTTGTATACATTATGTACTTATACACACATGTACAAATTCAACCAGGTAACGTTTTTTCTCTAATCCGTTGATATATTTGTATGGTACAATCGTAAAATATTCAAGACACGTAATGACGAACTATTTCATGTAAAAGCTTATACCGCGGTATTACCTACGCGGCACGCGTAGCTACTACATGCAGCGTAAGCAATGGGAGAAGACGCGCTCTGCTTTCTCCAACCCACATGCCCTGCGTAGGGATTTTGGGCACCTTCTCAACCGAGGCCTCTGTCCAGCCACGGACATATTTAGGTTGATAATGATGATCTCTAAATATTTCCACAAGATAGATAGCGGATAGGGGATTGCAGAGCGAAGCTTCTAGCATTTCCTACGCTGCTGTCCACAGGGAGCCATTGCGTTCCGCGTCCGTAAGTTGTTTTTTAAACGCGAACAACTCATAATTAACTTTTCTGCCATTCCTATTCGTACTCACGTACGTGTTTATGTCAAAACAAAGCGACCATACGGTCTACAGTGAAGCTGCGGGACAATACTAGAACCTTTCTAACTTCGGAACAAAGGCACGCCAGTTCCTCTGCAGAAACTATTATTATTTATGTTTGAATGAACTGCCCGCGCCGCGCCCCTTTCCGCTGCCGTTAGGTTGTTATTAGCCATTCATCTGATGTTGAAGTTTTTTATATACCATTCGCTCAGTTCATCGACTCCGTACAAAGCCGCTTCCACTCATCATCCTCTTTTCTAATAACTATCAATATTATTATACCATCATTCCAGTTGTCTTACGGGGTAGGTGGGAGACATATCTTATCATTCATAATCTCTTCAACGAAAAAGTTTCAGTATGTGTATATATATATGTATATATAGGTATATATTGGCAATAGGCTCACCACCTATTCCATAGTGGGAGGTAAACGTAACCGTAATAATATAATACGCCAGGTTCATGAAATGACGTGCGGTGTTCATGAGTCTTTTCGTATATACGCGCCTGTTTCTATTGAAGTTTTAAGACTTTAAAGCTGGAAGTTCAAGAGATTTTGAGGCCACACTGTGGCGAAGCGATATATACTCATAGGGGTGTGTTTAATAATGAAGTGGGGTATTAATAGCCCGCTAACACGAGCCACAGAACCACGGACATAAGATCGCAACCAAGCGCATTACATTATTAAAATGTCAGCTGCTATAAACATTTTTAGATACTTCAGTTGTTTTGATAATCCTTTCCAATATTTTAGAGTAGGCACCAGACTATGGCAAAATAAGTTAGGGGTTTTCAAAGGGAGTTGCTTCGCACCTTAACCACAATATCCCGTGTAATTATCTAATTTTATGTACTTCAGAATTCAGAATCTGAATTTGGAATTATACAATTGTGCAGCAAGAATGAACTCAGAAACAAGACCATAAATCGCAACATCTAAACATGGAAGTCAATAAATAAATACAATAACAAAACACGTTGATTAATCAAATGCAATTAGTTCTTAACTAACATGTATCGAAATATCATAAGTATTTCTTAACAATATTCAGAGAAATTGTGAATTGTAATTATGTTAGTGTTGCGGTGTGCACACAACTTCGTAGCACTTCGACTAACCAACGGTTATTATTTTCTTGCGGTCTCAGCAACTGATTAATGAGTTTCCTGGTTTTCCTCTCATTAGATGTCTTTGTGGGCTCCAGCGAAATCATTAAGCGATGCTATTGATGTGCCCACCAGTAGACTGTGGCCTACTTACGGTCTTCTAGTTTTGAATCGTCTCATAATGATGCCGTTAATAATTTGTAACGGAGGTCTCATTTTTCATACCAAAAATCTTTATAATTATTTCTTTATCCGACATTAGTCCTTTTTCAACCGCTTAGCTGACTGTGAATGAAAATTGGATACTTATTTTTTTATTATTAAAAGTTCTTGTAATATGTTTCTTGTTCGTGAACAATTTCTTTTGGGATTACCCAACATTTATAAATAACAACAAGTTTCATTTATAAATAACCAGTTGTTCTCCGCAACAATGCTCGCTATCCAACTGGATCTGAATAACAAATTACGACACAACCAAATTTCATAAAAATCGGTGGGTTCCTTTTTACTAAACGAGTGAATATGTAAACATACAAAGAAGCAAAACATTTAAAGTATTATTTATCATTCCATTATTGAGAATGAGTTTCTCGCAGAATAAGAACCTTTCAGGCCATAGTCCGCCAGTTAGGACGAGCGCGTGTTAAAAGATTTCACATACCTTAGGAAATTTGATAGAGGTTTGCTTGCGAATTTACTCTTAACTTTTACTGCAGTAACCCCAACATAATAGTACTGAGTGTTCATGGGTATCAGTCTGGAATTTTGAAAGCCAGTGTAGCTGTAACAACACCCAGTTCAGTGCATCTACTGGCAAAACATCAAATGCGGTGTATTTGTTTTCAACTAACCGTATTGCCAGATACTCGTATATCTTACATTCACCTCTTTGCGATAACAATTTGGCTGGTAGAACTAAAATAAAGTTCATATTTTATGATCTAGGGAATACCTATTTCAAAAATCGTAAAAAATGTTTGTATGAAGACAAGAATCATTCGATTTATATCTAAAATAATACATCAAAGTAAATCTGTCAGCTGTCGACACACAGGCTCACGAACGCTCTGTATATTAAAGAATCAAATGTGAATGTATGACTCTTTCTGAGACACTTCTATTGGAGTATTATCATTTTTTGTTTCAAGTTTAATTATTATTATTCTTACATTATTATTTTCATTGCCTCATTGGTCGTGTTGGTTGCAAGCGCGACTATCGATCAAGAGGTCAAGGATTCGATTCCCGGGACGGGCACTATAGAATTTTACGAATTCAGATTTTCTAGTAGTGTCTCCGAGTCTGGATTTGTGCCCGGTGTATGGCAATAGGCTCACCACCTATTCCATAGTGGGAAGTGAACGTAACTGGTGAAACGCGGGAGTGTACTACACTCCTCTGCCTACCTCTTCGGGGATAACAGGCGTGATGTTACATGTTACGTATTATTAAATTATCCTTCAGTTAGCAACGAATGAATAAATTCGTTGCTTATGCTCTAATGAACAGCAATATATAAAATACTGTGTATTTAAAATAATTAGTAACCGTATATTCGAGCACTCAGGACGAAAAGATCGAGTAACGACACCGAATGTAAGTTGAGTATTTATTAACGAGACAAAACATATACATAAATACCTTGAACTGTTAATGTATCAACGGTAATTAGGTCTCGCGCGGTATCAAGTTCGATAGGTTTCAGTCTCAATACATGTCGCTGCGAGCGTGTGTTACAATTGTTTTTGTATAATATTCCACTAGGATTATAGAAATAACCCCTAAGGGAAAGCCTCTTACTGTGGACTGAAATAAGCTTATAATGATCTTTTTAATGCTCTATTTTTTATACTCCCTTGTTATTTTATACTCTGTTTAACCCTTAGGGGAATATCGGTAAACGTAACTGGTGAAACGTGAAAGTGTAATACAGTCCTCTGCCTACCTCTATCTATTACAGGCGTGATGTTATTTTTTGTTACTCCTCTGTCTAGCCCTTCGGAGAGATATCTGTGTACGAGCAAGCAGCTATCTCAAGTAGCCGTTTCCACCGCAGATGTCTGAAACTAAACTTGAACAAAACTTAATTACATATCGAGATTATGAATGCTGAATTGAGTTTGGGTAATTAAATTTTT
>DWTO01001768.1:0-15370 GCA_018244755.1 Jemadia pseudognetus
AATCGAACCAGGTGAAACAAATTAATTGTATTGACAATAACTGATAGTACTATGTTGAAATAACTAGTATCGTATATTTTTTGAGTGGTTGCTAGTGTGACCGCTGATCGAGAGTACCCGGATTCGATCCCTGGGTCGGGTGCTGTTGGATTCTTATGAATATGGATTGGCTTATAATTTTTTTTCACATTTACAGCCAAAATCTGCGGAAGGTATAATTATCTTCGTAAGGTGAAGTGATCACATATGTATGTTCATACATTGATTGTAATTTCGTCACCGTTCCTACAATATATTTACGCACAATGCAAATATGTACGTACCTCGTATTTCACTAATATTGTCATCAAATAATAGTAATTATTAATTTTTAACATAACTTCACATGTAGTAATATAATATTATACAATATACATAAATATTTATTTAATTGTGTACGGTACATGTATCTACGTAGTTTATCAGCCGTCAGGTAACCATAACACAAGATCTCTTGATGCTTATTTTGGGATCAGATGGCCGTATGTGGAGACATATCAAGATATTTATATTATTATTATTATGTTTTAACCACTAATTCACACAGTCCGCTATTTATTGTCTTAAAAAATAGAGTCAGTTAGTTCTTAAACGAAATGAAAACATACCTACACAAAGTAAAATTATTTTTTCCATAATCCGTCAAATATTATCAAACTTTCCATTACAGAATATTAAGAAAAAGGGTATACCAACGCCAAAAAGTCTCCCCGATACAATAGAGAACTTTATTTGGTAAACCGTTTGGTCGGAAAATCGTTACAAAAAATATATGACGTCTGAAAAATTACACGCATTCACAAATCATGCGGGCCTTCTTTTGTGAAAAGTTTCCAGGCTTACAAAGGAGTTCCACTCATCCTTATGCCATCAAATTCTTTCTAACCCGTACACACGTGCTGTTTGTTTGTCTTCTTATTACAATGTTATAAAAACGGTGGAGCATTGTTATTATAGAAATAGAAGCTACCACTGAATAAAATTTACAAGAATAATTTATTTGATTTTCCAATTATGGATTTAATTTTTCAACTAGCAAATAAAAGCTCAACAAATGTTGTAGTCGTATATTTACTGTTTCAAATATCTAAATAAAATACTATTTAATTCCTCCCATCCGTGTTCTAGTTCCAAACGAGAAGTTGCGAATTAAGCTCTTCCGAAAAAAAAATCTATTTAAATGTAGAGCCGTAAATCACTTTGTAAAACACACCTGAACGAGCGAACAGAGTCGAACAAAAATGGCGTTCCGAATCGAAGTACAAAATTCCATTTGGAGCCGTCTAGAGGAAATGAAGCAATTAATTCGGCAGATGGCGTCGCAGTGCGAGCATTAATCATCGACTAATCGTAACTGCAGTCTTCGATTAATCCGCGCGGTTCGCAGACATCGGTGACTGGCGTCGATCTACAATGACGTATCTATTCTATTCCGTCCATATGTATGACTGAAAATGTTGAAATTATTCCCGTCTCCGTTGGTAATTAAGCACCAGAATTACTAATATTTTATATAAAACATATCTGAATAAATACGTGAACGAAAAGAAGGAAAATTACGGAATAGTAGTCAGGATTCTTACGATGGCTTTAGGTGCACGCACTCCACGTGTAAACTATTTAATATTAAAAGAGATATATGTATAAATTTAAGAATTATTACTCAGTCCTTTCCACTATCTAATAATTTAGATTAACCTTCGATTCTGTCAACCTTCTTACGAGCCATATTGAAGTTTGAAAAAGTAAAAGTATTTTATTTATTTTATGGTCCATATCTTGTTTAAGTCCATAATTCTTACGGTACTTTAATCCCCAAAGAAGTAGGCAGAGGAATATAGCACACTCCCACGTTTTATCAGTCACGTTTACGTCCCACTATGAAATACATAGGTGGGGAGCCTTATACCATAAATTTTACACGTACTGCAACTATTGTACTATGCATCTAAAAAAAGTGTCACATATTATAATATAACAGATACTTTCAACATTTAAAGTTGTATTTGCGTAATTAAAAATGATTTCCTCAATACTCTGTCATTTTCATTAATATCGCAGGCGTACAGATATCATTATTTGTAATGTTATGGGGCTTTACGGAACACGCGCCACCACAGATTATATGTTAAGCATTTTCATAACGATTTATATGTGTTACAATATCATTTTCGTATGCGAAATAATTTTAATGATCGTATATCGTATTTTAGCTTTTGCCATCAAAATTAACAGTACTCATATACAATTTGTAACATATCCGTGTTCAATAACACCAAACTTATCTAATTAATCATATATACGGATGTTAATATCTATTTATACATGGATTATTTAAGTAACAGAACAAATAACACAATTATTACATAGGTACGAGTACTATACCATCACGAAAGTATTCACTTCGCTAATTAGGGTGTGACCTATTGAAATTTTGGTAATAAACTAATATAACTGTCAATTTGCATCTTGTGTACTACTATTGTGACAGCGGTGATATATAGTACAAATGCCGTTTAAATGCCGAGCTTTGATTGGCTTATAATTATAAAATTACACAGATTACACAGTGTAGCGTTCGCAAGGAGCGTTTTGTGCGAGCGTACAATCATTTGGCGCGCCGCCAGTGCGCAATGACAGCTGTCTACAGCGCCGCTCTAAACGCCAAATGCTGTTCCGCTTCGAATAATACTTTTTTCAAAGAGTTTTCATATTATAAACGCATCCATACTACTTGTGTTATCTGAAAACGAGATTGACCAATCTTTTGATGTGATCACTGCTAGACAACACACGGGAACTTCTGAGTTGTTAGTATAGTATCGTCATTATACCTGGTTCCAGGGTTGGAGAGGGGTATCTTCTCTGAATGATAAGCGTTAAGGCCATTGTCCATGAACCGTGTAAGACATGTATAAATACAGATAATAATACATTGGTTTACTTGTTTCAAATCGATTAAGCCTTTTCAGTTAAACAACTTCGATTACAAACTAATGAACTCCCCACTAAATTGATTAAGGAAGGATTTATCTAATCTTCTGTCGTTGACGGGCCAATATCTTAAATCTTAATAGAAGAATTACATCAAACAGAAATAAGTCTTCTTAACTCTTTCTTTAATAAATTAACAACGATATCGTCCGTTGTCACATCATTGGCCTTTGAAACTTGTTTTTGTAATTAATTTCTGTTTAAAATTTAATCATGGTTCAGTGAGAAGGCAATTAAAACTGGATTATACGTAAAAATGAAACAAGTGTTGCGTTTAAGAGTTGAAATCGAACAGGGCGTGGGTAGACTAAGGCACTCGTCCGGTAGGGATTATTGGACAAGCTAGTGGTAATGAAATTTGCTCTGAGGAAATGGAGGGATATACAAACCTAGATTTGAGTCCTGTTCAGGCCACTGCTGATTGTATTTGATGAGAGTTTTATCTGTTTTTCGCTATCGGAGCCGTCGGTCGTCTCGTGATCATGCCGATTTAACTTTTTGCTAATACTTGCTAGATTGTTTGTGTTGTTTCAGCGTTTAAACTTACTTCAATTAATATCTCTCGCGAGAGTGAAAATGGATTTAATGTTGTAGCAATATTCGCAACATTTAAAAGTGCTTTTTTTACTTAATTTCTTTTATATCTATTTTTAAAGCATATAAAACCCTAGTCGATTGTACGGAATGAGACTTTTTCCTTTTACCGTGCTGCACATTAACGTGTTCCCGCTCGTAAACTTCGCCGTTTGCTTTACGATTTTCTGAACAAAATCTCTTTAAAAAGCTCACCATCATTGTATACAATTAAATCTCTTCTGAACATCTCTCTCAAATAAATTAAGAATCACAATTTCTTGGATTTCATTCACTTTGTTATTTTCGAATAATTCTTCGGTGATTGTTTTAACTTAATTAATAGTCAAGTGGAAAGATAATTTAAATTCTTGTTTAACAACTCAAGTTGTATAAAATAATCTTCAAGAAAACAA
Organism: Jemadia pseudognetus; assembly: GCA_018244755.1. Classification (NCBI taxonomy): domain Eukaryota; kingdom Metazoa; phylum Arthropoda; class Insecta; order Lepidoptera; family Hesperiidae; genus Jemadia; species Jemadia pseudognetus. The sequence continues at coordinate 4,023 of DWTO01001768.1, forward strand.
TATCTTTAAGACTAAAGATTACCTAGAAAATAGCTTTGCTTAAGTAGTTGCAAAAATCTTGTTTATAACTGAATATAAAATCAAAACTCGATAGTGTCTGGATATAGAATAAGATTAATTAATTGTTAAACACATTAACATTAGAGCTATGTATATTTCGGTAATTATTAAGACTGGAAATTTTAGTTTTATAATTGATTTTAAAAAGCAGGAAACAGCTACTGCTTTGGACATAGGAAAACAAACTGTAACAGAATTTTTACAATAGAAGTAGCAGTGACAATGAATCCAGTTACCAATCAGTTGTAATAAGCCTGTTAGTAATATGTAGCAAAGGAAACTGTACGATAAGAAGTTTTAATATCCGCTAGTAGGATTGGTAGATTTAGTGTGAGTGCAGTTGTTTATACATAGTGTCCGTCCTATTTGTAGGTGATCACAATCGCTTTTTACATTTAATAACTGAGATCCTTTAGAATACATGTGCAAAGTATATACATATATACGTGAATGCACTTCGTGAAAAACAGGTGTAAATATGTTTTATTTCATCTGATTTTTTATTTACTTTTGTGCCACATATTTCTGTGAACACAGTAATGGGTGTACATTTTTAAATAAAACATTCACTAAGTGAGGTAAAACAATTTTACTAGCCAATTTTTATATTTGTACATATATGTATGTATATGAGTATTAAATATTGTGTAATGAAATTCTGCGCAGCAGATTTTAGTAGTCGAATATGTTTCTGAGATAATTCCTTACGCCAAAATATTAACCACTACTGTAACTGCTCCAATGAGCAGCAACCTCAATAGGTTGGTCGCATTTGCTTTGCCTTGTGTCAATAAAAAAGATAAGTTTTACATTCATCTAACAAGTTACGTACCTACAATTCCTAGTCTTAAGTCTGGTCAATCAACTGTAGTCCTTAGAACAGCTACTATCCAGGTTTTTCACAATAGTATCTTCATATTAATTATAATCAAACTCAATATGACGGAATAAAATTAAACTGAACCTCACCTAATGTCCTTTATTAATCATTTTACCACACATAAATAGTATACATTGAAACAACGTGAAATTTTTACTCCAAATAAATGAAATTTAGGTTTGAACTGGCGAATCATTCATAGACTTTAAAATTAACACAAAGTGCCAATTTCAAGATTGTTCTATATTCTGTGCAATACCTTATACAGAAGCGCAATAAAAAATATCATTTCCCTATTAGAATATAGTGGTAAAACATACTTAGACTAACATCGTGAAGAGGACACTGATAGGATAGTGTAGAGCTAAAACCCCCGAAGGCGAAGAGCTCTGTCCCTGCAGCTATTAAAGATTCGATTATGTCACATTACCAACGTTTACATCAGTAGCTTGCCAGTATTAAAATGTTAGAACTTCCGCTAAAATATCTAAATTTACTCGTTAATATATTTATAAGTAAATTTAATAATCCGTATAAAAAATATATTTTGTTACTTCTGGCTTATAATTTTATAAAATATGCCACATGAGAGAGATACTCGCCCTTCAGTTAATGGTAAACTTCGTAGATATGACGGCGCTGGCCGGAATTCGATTATGATTCAAGGAGACCATTTATCTCTGCACTGGTTCTAGCTTTAAGGGTTATTTAGATGAAAAATCTCTCATACCTAGTTTTGCGCGGGCGATATTCTTTTCATACGTTCCTTTCCTGGAAAATTATTGTTTTGTTTTGTATGAAATGATTTGATACATTACATAATTGGCTGGAGTCTACTTACATAATTGTAAAGAGTTAAAAATAATTGTGTTTCTCTAACTTCATCATCATCAGCCTATCTCAGTCCACTGCTGCACATAGGCCTCCTCCAAAGAGCGCTATCGCGCCCTGTTCTCGGCTTGCCGCATGTAGTGTCTGCCTGAAGCCTTTCACAGATCGTCATCCCACCTGACCGGAGGGCATCCTATTTCTGATTTACATACTTCTACTTTTCTAACTTGACATAAGTTTATAAATTTAGGTTTGTACATTACATCTAAATTATCCATTAATTTTAGTATTCCATGTTTATATACTAATATTTACATACCTTATTTGGATATGGTTAACACTAAACTTCATTGTTACATAGTTTTCATTAATTTGCGCGTGGTAGGTATCCTTCCGCGAGATTCCAAGATGCCGTCACAGTTTGTAAACACAGTGTCTTATTAATTATGCCCACAACACTGACAAAAGGGATCCTATTCCAAATAATTTCAAGTGGAGTTAAAACACTCCCGTGTAAGATTCAATTGCCAAGCAGTTACATCGCAGGTTAGGGGTTAACAATAATGTAATGGCCAATGAAAAGCAAACAGGCACCGCAACTGTTAATCTAATCGTAATGATTACAACCGGGAGCGATTACTTAACGCGCCCTCCGCATCACGGAAATGTGGAAATGACCACGAAAATTTGCCACCAAAGATCACCCTTCGAGCAAACCCACCCGAGTTTGTCGTTTCCATTATATCGTTCGTGAGACACCGATCTACAAATAAAGCATCTATTTCTAACTATTTGGAACAAGGCTTAACTCGGACGATCGATTCGGTTGCAAATGAATTGAAACAGAAAACTCTACTTATAAATGTGTTGAAATTTAAAACTATATTATAATCAAAATTGTTGTTGCATTGTTTAAATGTATGGATAAGTTTAGTTAAAATTTACGAATACACGTAGCATATATATTTAAAATTACTAATATTTATAAAATTAGCGTTAATTATTTATTTTGTTTTACTTTGAAGGTTGTTTATAAGTATAAAGTATAAGTATAAGTACTTTATTTTGAAAACGGTATACGATATACGGTTGCATCAAATTAGCGATAAATATAAATAAAGTTATTCATGGGTTTTTCTTTCTATTTGCGATTGTCTTACCTACGTTATTACAACGCATTCTGGCTGAACTGAATGTCAAATATTTTTAAAATATCACAACTTTCAGAAAAGTGTATCAACTGTAATTTAATATTAGCGATCGGAACAGACTGCTGAACGTGTATTTAGATATATGAAAAAGCACATAAAAAACCACCAACTATCATCGACGAGTTGAGCGCGCATTATTTACTTAATATACTCTTTACACAATGGCTCTAAACTGTTAACTACTGACCGAAATCTTACACGGCTTGTAGAGCACAGCTAAAAGTCTAACATCCACATAAACTAAGACTTTAGCCCCATGTAATCGCCGTTCCGCACATCCTGACCCGGCAGCAGGTAGACACGCCTATTATTTTTCATATCTGTGTTTCCGTGCCCGTACTGCGGTGATTATTTTTAATTTCTACCGTTTCGTCGGAAGGCGTGTCGTACAAACTGTTTTGTGGCTCTTTTTAATGAACGCCGTCAAGCTACTACTTCGGTGCTTTGATGTAACGTTACACGTGTGACATAAAATTATAACGTATCATTATTATTTCATTATTTACCATTCCAGTATCGTATGTTATTCTTTCCTGTTATTGACGTCCGTAAAGTTTAATGGATAGTTATTTGATGTTATTGTTCGCTGTTGGTCCCATAACTGCCCTTATGCCAGCATCTGACCTATATAGCGACTGTCGTGTGTCAGAATAACCCAAACAGTCTATTGGAAATAGACTTCTGAAAACTGTGTTGAGCTGCATATTCTATTCAGAGTATGAACATAAATACTTACAGGAGAACTATACCGGTGCGGTATATGATGCTTCAGACGGCTTGTGTATGTCACGATATGTAAATAGATTTGGAAAGTTTGATCGAATTGTATGAATTATATCATTAATTTTGATTGTGATATCTCAACATATTTGTTAATACTGTTACTATTTTCATAATTATATGTATAAATATGTCTTTAATACATTTTAATAAAAGTTGAGTACTTAATGTTTGTAATGTATCACTCTTAATAAACAAATTATATCAACATGATATCTACAAGGTCAGTTATGTTATGAGAGCAGTTTATACAGAACCTATACAAAAAATGTCTGCCGCCTACAGCTGATAAAAATGACATTACTATTAAAATAAATGTTATCATAAACACATTAAATTTTAAATGAGCAGTTTGAACCAAAACAACGTAGTGACTATACATATATCATTATTAGTACGTCCTTCCTTGCCAGCAACGCTGTACTATTGGCAATATTGTTTGTAATGGAGCTCCCCATTAATAGTTAGGGGTTGTCAGCGGCGACAGTTACGACTGCCCGTCGGCAGGAAGCCTTAAGTCGGGATGATGCATGCTACACCGATGTACCTCAACTCCTTGGTTACATATATTTCAGAGAAATATAGATACATTAAAATCTATTTACGTTTTTAAATGTTTAATTATAAATATAATAATTTCGAGATCTTTATGTTCAATATAAAAATTTGTAATATGGATATAGTTTTTTATTCCAACAAATGAAAATAATACAATAATCATAGTTTAGAAATCTCTATCACTAGAAATAAACATAATATTAATATATTAACCAACTTAAAACATTATAAAACATATATTATTACATTTAGCAAATTTCAATCCGAATAAATTTAAATTTTAAAATATGGAACGGTATTCAAAGAGCTACTTTGAATTCAACTTAGTTCATCATAAAAATAGGAAAAGTAACTTTAATACATTTTGGCTAACCTCATATTGCATCCGTCAGTGTCTTAAAACTTTTATTGCAGCATATGCAATAGACCACTTTACAATCTCGACTACCATCATAGCTCTTTTCGCATCAAACTAAAACGAAGCCGCATAGCGACCACCGAAACAATTTCAAAATGGAACAAGGGTGCCTCATACTTTGCATGAAAATACCGAGACGTCAACGTGTACAAATAACTTCTTTCCTCCGTTGAGATAGTTTTTATTTTCCTCTTTACCGAAAGTTATGGCACAAATATGAAAACATTAAAATTGAATCGCGGCCAAATATGTTAGTGGTTTGGAAGATGCAGGAGGCCGAGTGTCCGGTGAATGCCAATCATGAGCCGCGTGCATCCTATTAGCGACCAGTGTGGAGGCACCGCTCGCTACGTCGTAGAACACCGCTACGCACCGGCCGTGCATTTTAAGTTAAGTGAAACATACACATTTACTTCGCTATTAATTATTTTATATTGTATTTTAAAATATATTTAACTAATACATGACCATAGTGTCATTAACATAGTTAACGAGTATTATAATTCTGGCAACCACATTTCTTGTGGTTTTATAAAAAGCCTGGTAACTGAGATTTTATATAGGCATATGTTTTCCCGCCATTATTTTTTTTCTAAATAAATCGGCAATTGTTTTTTACGGATCGCTATATTTTTTCGTAGACTTCTTTAAATTGGTTTATTAGATGGTCGCTAATTTCGTAAAATCGATGCTAATCGGAGGTGAGAGTTCGACAGCCGGTACCATCGTAAGAATATTTCAGAGTCGCTGCGGTGATAAATCAAACTCGAAACCGTAATGAAAGCGAACGGATCGCGTCGCGAGGAGAGGGAGGAAAAAATATCACGGAAAAAATCAGGTGCGTCCCCCGGTCGGTGCCGAGAGAAAAACAGTCGGGCGTCGCGGCGCTGGGCCGGGGGGGCGGCGGCGCGGTGGGGTGGGGGTGGCGGTCGATGCGGGGCGGGCCGTGCGCGCGCTGGCTCGGCGCGTGGGGCGCGTGGGGCGCGTGGGGACTCTCCGCTCGCGCTCACTCGGTCGCGCCGCTCCTCTAGCGCCGACGCCGGCCGCGCCGCGCGTTTCTATCACGTGTCCGCTCCGACTTTACATGTCCAAAGTGCTCAAGTCAGTGCTCCCGATCGCAACCGCGCGAGTGCTCCCGCAACTGATCTCCGAGCCGGATACGACCCGTACGCCGATCAGGGTTAGTACGTCAGGAGCATCTTCGGCGCGTTTAAGAGCATCTACGCCGTCGGTGATCGATAGCGCGCGTTGCGAAAAGTTTATTTCGGGAGCGTAAAGTTTGTCGAGTGGAGTGCGCGCTTCGGATGCACTTTGCGGTACCGCGAGTGGCCGCCGTCGGCCGTGCGGCGCCGTCGTGTCGCTCTCCGCTCGCCGTTCTCGACCCTCGATAAAAACAACAAACAGATTAATCGACCTGCCCCTGCGAAAACTCCGAGTGCGAATCTCGTCCGTTTCTTTTCCCTCGGACTGATCCGATAATATCGAAATAAGATCGTAATGCTTTGTATTTTATGTTCGTATTTCGCGATAAGATAAGAGCGCTAAGCTAATAGCTCTAAATAAAATTGTAGGATCGCATGTAGTAGTGATATTAACTATGAACGGTTCGAGTTTACCTAATTTTTTTGTCTAAATTCCTTCAGAAAATTTTAGGCCGAGGAAAAGTTTTCTACACATTAAAATAAGAAATGTGTGAAAATTGTTATTTAGTTACCAAAATAATCAGATACGATATTTTTTATTAAATTCCAAAATGCACAGAGTTCAAATATAAAAGTGTATGTGTACATACATAAAAATAAAAAATGTGTTGTGCAAATTTGTGGTAAAAAGTTACAGATATTTTTTCTTGTCAAATTCAATACTAGCGGGAAATTAAATAAATTACAAGTAATAACAACACAAGTGTTACGAAGTTATGAACATTTGGTGCCGTGAAACGAATTAATATTGAAATTTATCTTGGTTCCAGCGTCGAACTTTCTCAGTATGGCAAGTAAGGTACGATAATAATTAAAATAATAATAACAAATACTTTATAGCTAAGTATTATTTCGTTATTGTTCATATTTTCAAAGGCAATCATTAGCCGTATACTTCTTAAACGCGCCAAAGTATAGTACAATAAGATTTTACGATTCATCATTATTTATTTTACAAATTCATTTCGTAGACGGAACCTAAAAGCATGTCATTTATTTTTTATTTATTTAACATTTATTTTGTACCTTATAATTTAAAAAGCTTGTAAGTGTAATAATTTATCAGGAATGGCATGCCCAGCATAGAAAGGTAGTGCATCTGATACAAAAAAAATATATATTGACAATCTTATATTACGCGTAAAATTTATAAACAACATATTTTGCTAAATCATAGCTTATTATTTGATATTAGAGTGAGTTGCCGTTGATTACCATTCATCACTAGTAGACCATAATAATTTCATGTTTTGTTCTTAATACATGTTTTGCGTGACTTCTCGTAAAGTCAATCAGAAAACCTATAGCGTATCTATAATCTGTTATTTGGTTTGTGTCAGCCGTAGCCATTTTGAATTTATATCTTAATGAGATATATCAATATGTTAGTTCCATTTTCAAAATTAAATTTGAAAGTAATTTTTATTTTGTTAAACTAAGACAAAATTTCCGTCCGTACCTGTTGCTTCGTTAAATGTTTATGTTTTTCACTGCTTTTTATTATGTATTTGTGTTTTATTATTTATATTTTGAAATACACATTTTCTTTGTGTTAGTGGAAAATAGATATTAATAGACATACAATAGTTATATAGCGTCAATGATCTACACACTTATACTTCATTTTACCGATGCATAATGAAATACATATAAGAAACTTGCTGGAGAATGTATGGGCATAGCACAAGAAGCTTCCGAAAAAAAATTCCAATGCTTAAAATAGTAAAAGGCTACACGAAACTAAAATCGTAAATGTTATATATGAGTCTCCTTAAAAGAAAAAGATAAAAGGGAAAACCGTCTCGACATATCGTACGAATTGACCGTAGCGGAGGGTGAAGTTTAACCCTCAAACGTCTGGCGCGTCCTTACTAAATATAATTCCTACAGCTAACCAGCCCTGACATTATAAAGCACCAAATATTTTCTAAATATAATAGAATTAAATGCATCTCTTACAGAATATATTTGTATACAATACAATGTAATACAATACATTAGTATTTATAGAATATGTACCTACTCTTTTAAGATATTCCGAAAATCCCACCGACCTTCGCTTTTAATATTTACGCGTATATATTGAAAATCGGGTATATATCACGCTATATTATTGAGAGGTCGGGGTAGTGACATGAAATATGTATTTTTCCCGACCCAACCGCTGACAAGTGGCGCTCGGAAGCCAAATTACTTCAGTGAAGTCCGAAATCTATGTAATTAAAACTAAAAGAGCATTACTGCTTAATACCGCTATCGTTAACAATTTGATCGCGTGAGCTTCAGCTCGTTTGTCACTTGTTATCAGAGATTACCTTTCGTTTTATTGCGTTACGCTACTGAGAAATTAGAACATTAATCAGTAACCAAACACAGAGTACTCCAAGCGCATTGCTTATTATCGTCACCATTTTACACAACACAATATTACATCCAATAATTTTACAATTATAACATATGAAATAATACAAAAATTATTCAGCATTTTATTTTATAAATCAAATTACACTTTCGTTTAAACGCTTCAGTGATTTGCGTTAACACTGATTTTGTTGTTAATTAATCAAAAAATCTGGGATATAGTTTTGTATAGATACAAAGAGAAGTTACAAGGAGAAAATATTGCTTTCTTTCATTAATGTAATATGTAATGTCATTTTATTCGGGTTATTTTTCTTTCCTAACATCTTCCATTTTAACATTAGCGATTATATTCGATTTTCAAGTACGGTAATTATAAGTGAAATTTACTACAAAACTTTTTTAACCGTTGCAAAAAACGGTAAGGCCCATAGCGGAAAGTCACTACTCCCTTGTGGGAAAATGTTAAACTACGTTCGGTGTGACATGGCCCGAGCGGCTTAGAGTTACGGCTTAAGTTTTTGAGTCTCGACAGGAACTGATGTTTTTTCACTTTTTAGTTCTGTCGTGTAACTGGTGAAGTTGGGTTCTTTATAGGAAGGTTTTTCGCGAAACAGCGATAAGGCCTAATGGATAAAACTTGGATGCAATTTACGTCTATCACGAGTCTTTGTTTTTTTAAGCAAACAATGCTTAGTTGCTACAGAACACAAAGAAAAAACGACTTCTACTATAACGGTTTGCACAATCTGAACAATATGCAACGATATCCATGGGGATATCGTTGCATTTAGTACCCCATTTTAGTACCATGGGGTACTAAGTAATTAACCGCTTTTTACTAATTATTACGCATTTAAGAACAAACTAGGAAGAACAAATAAAAATCAAAAAAATTGTAGAACAAGTTCTTATCGTGACTACAATGCATCACAGGCTCTAGAAACATGAAAATGTATATTAGTATTTTATGGCAATAAAAAAATACCTTGGTATGTTTCTAAATCGACTTGTAAATAGTCCGGAGGGCTATTATCTTTGCCGTGATCCGCTTGGGCCTCAACCTTGAAGTATTTTTCCGACCTTACACAATCTGCCGAAAAATTTATATCCGAATGAGTATTTATGAAATTCAAATAAAAAGTGTAACTTTTTATATTCGAACAATTGGAATATTTTGAAACAATTGAAATTTAAATCTGTAAATTATCGGAAGACTATTTTATTGCATTTATATTAAGAGCAACGATATAATCGACAGAGTTATTACATGAAATATTAAAGAATTATGGTTAAGTAACAAAGAAATTTTCAAAAGTAGTGAGTAAAGTTGTGTTGCATCCTGAAAATATAGGGCAAAACCTTAATAATATAAACCACGCTGTAAATTATATAATCAGCGTACAATTTAATTGAACACAAAACGATAGGTGTTTTAAGTCAAAAGCCTTAATAAGTATCAAGAGCCGGCGTCTGATACTACTTGTTCTGCTAATACTTGTTACACTGATAATACTTGTTCTGCTCTACCGAACGTCTTCTGCAAATTAATTCACCGCCAGTTTAGCACTTCGGAACAATATCCTGAAAATCTGTACTACCCTGAAGCTATCGTAGGTGTATAATCTAATTTTGCATGCTAAAGATGGTGCTGCGAATCGAACTATTAAAACATCGAAAATAAAAATAAAGAGACGTGAAGAAATTACCAGTAATTATATATAATTGTGTTGCAGTTCCACCCACATGTGACATCTTGGAACAATCTCGTAATGTATTTACAAATATTTCAATGCAAAATGAAGATGTTCGTCTTCGAATAGTCAGCTGTTCTTATTGGCTGGCCTTTAGAGGGTCCGTTGCGTGATCAGCCATCGTGTTGAAAGGATTAGTCACACTGTCCAGGTTGCACTGGTCAGTACCTATGTGTGTGTGTTGTTAATGAGACACTCACGCCGCTTGGGGAGGCTCCGTTCATGCAGCACACCTCAGAAAAAGAAGAAATAATAACTAGGTAGAAGATATAGGGTACCAATATTGTGGACATTTTTTTCAAGTTACAACAGTAATCTAGTTGAATGCCAAAATGTACCATCAATTTTAACGTTATTAACATGTAATAAAATGCACATAACGATTGTTTCCAAAATTGATAAACAATATGGTTTGCACTGCATCTATAAAATGTAGCAAAATAAATAAACACGACGTTATAAATCAATGAGACACAAATTGTCACACGATTCTGTGCGTTGTAATTAACAACGTAGATAATAATATGGCACATGAACTCCAAAGCAAAGGAATATTTCAAAGCTTTGTGGAAATGCATTGTCATACTACGAGTATACGTATTGTGTACATTAAACGTTAGTTGAGACTCGTATAAAAACAGACCTATGATTATAAGCATACCTAAAACAATACGGTTATTTATAACGAGCATTTTTCTGCTATTTTGTTCTCGTGGAAACTACAGATATATGTGAAATAGTTTCCTCATACAAATGTGTGCGTTTGATCAGTGGGAAATTAAATTTGGGACGTTTATAAAAGCTCTGATAACTTTAGTTCCTATTCAAAAAAGTTATTGCCAAAGTCATCTATCAGGTCTACAATTCTGAAGGTGTCACCGCTCTATTAACCTCTATCAAAAGCAAATATTATCGTTTACAGTGAAATTCCTTTGTACAGTTGGCAAATTTAAATCGTGTTATTAAATACAAATCACATCATGTGAAATTTATGTAACGTATGTGAAGATTTAAAAAAATATTATTGACAAATAGGTCCGTTAACTTTAAATTACATCATAATAATGTATGAATAAATAAGCTACAAGAAGCGTTTTAAATGGTAAAATGATTACCCAATCATAGTATTTCCCCTAGGACCAATTTAAGGGGCGAAATTCTTAAATAAAACATTGTAGCAAAATTATGTATGAGATAAATTATAACGCTTAATATTTCAAATCAAATCAAATCAAATATCATTTATTCAAAATTGGCTCATAACAAACACTTTTTGCACGTCAAATGAAACTA
>DWTO01001769.1:0-15369 GCA_018244755.1 Jemadia pseudognetus
GAGACACTACTAGAAAATCTAAATTAGAAAAATTCTATAGTGCCCGACCCGGGAATCGAACCCAGGACCTCTTGATCTATATTTACGTAATGCTATATTTATACAGTGGATAAAAAAAATGTTAATTTTACAAACGGAACTTCTAAAAGGCCGGGATTGTATATTAAATTAGTTGTGTTGTTGTTTAAATATACACAGAAGGGAAAACAAACGTTGTCAGAGCACATTTGCACAGCAAATGCGACGCGCAAACATACCTACAGTTCGACTAGCTAATCACGAAGCATGTACTAAAATTAAGGAAATGGCGCCGGCGCTAACGACGATAACACAATATGGACGGTTTGAACAAATCAAATTATGATTATCAATTATTAATACAACGATGGAGAATATATCTATAATTTGGTTCACAGGTTTTAGTAAATTAAGAGGCAAATGGCCATCTAAATTACACTGACACTAGGCGATTAATTTAGATGCAGCTTAGTTAGCAATTCATTTGTTCTATATACATAGATACTGGGACTGACTAAACGTGGAATTGGGTATTGGAAATGCTAACAAACGATATTCAGTAGTGGTCGGTAACGAACTTAACCACCACGCAAATTGCCGTCAGCGCCACACCACCGACAGATATACAGGCTCGTCAACAATAACGGTGGTTATAAATTTAAAGCACTATATAGCCCGTAGGGAGTTGGAGTATTGGTAGATCTATAATTAAGCGTGTACCGCGGCAAAACACGGCCCCATTAACATTCCGATAGCAACGAACGAATTCAATCTTGTTCTCTAATGGAAATTGGCTGTCACTATTCCAACTTTAGTGTTGAAGTTAGCCAGCGATCATGCGCGACCCGAATATATTAAAATCTATTTCTAGAGCACCCCTGTACTTGATACCTTTCGGAATAAATTTATTAGTGCTCGCAGGTTAATGTCGCCTTGGAGTTGTTCCTTACATCCTACCTGTAATGCTGCCGTATTACAGTCCGCTGCCTACCCCTTCACAGCAAACCCCTCTTAGTGGAAGCCTATGTACACCAGTGGACTAAGATCTAGAGGCTAATAAGTGTACGATACACTTTAACGCATTGTATACTGTATATTATATTGAGGACAGTGAACGACGGCGCTCTTTGTGGGTGGCCTTTGTCCAGCAGTGGACTGAGATAGGCTAATGATAATGATGATGATTGTATACTTGAATTATACAAAACGCATTTACTTAACACATGTTATATCCGTACGAAAGTTGAACAGGAATCGCAACAGGGGAGTACATGGAGTAATTTAACGCTTCTCATAGCTGTTTGAAAGCAAGAAGGAATTTTCCGCGTCCTCTAACAATCAATACGCCGCCACTTTAATCATGCAACTTGCGGGAACCAATAAATCACGTGATAGAAGGACTTCTCTTTCGTTGCGACCCGGGAGTGACTGTGACAAACTTGTAGTGTGATAGTATCGTCGAATTATATTTAGTAGGTATATATTGTTAGTTGTAAGTACATTTTTTTAGAACCTTTAAGCATAGACCTCACAGCATTACATCCTTTGAAAACGTCGGCTTACAATATCCTAAACTTAAAACTCCCCCAATACATATTTCATGAACATTCAAAACTTTAAAACGACGGAGCTTATTGCGCTCGTAACTGTATGATTTAATGAAATATTAATTTTAAAGTTTAATTGCTCAATTTAAATAGTATACCAAGACGGGCAAGAGTAATAAATATATGTATATTAATTAGCTCCGATATACAAATTAAGACATGCAGCACTTGCTGCTGTCTACCTACACCGTAAAGAACTTGCGTGAATATATAACAACGTGACAACATATAATAGGTGCGCAACAACATATAACAACGTATAGTCGGTCGTGGGTCTGTTGTCATACACCCGGCACATATCCACACTTCGAGCCACTACCGGAAAAATCTAATTTAATGTAATATCACGCCTGTAATCTCCGAAGAAGTAGGGAGAATAATGTGACACTCCCACGTTTCACCAGTTACGTTTACGTCTCAATATGGAATAGTTGGCGAGTCTATTTGCATGCACCGGGCACATTGCCTGACTCCGAGTGACTACTAGACAATCTAAATAAAAAAAAATCGGTAGTGCCCAACCCGGGATTTGAACCCAGGGCGTCTCGATCGGCAGTCGTGTTTACAAGCAACAAGACCAACGAGGCAGTCAATATACATATAAAAATATGACATATGTACATATATGTTGGCTGCAACGTAAAGGAACTCACACGTTTTCACAAACTACTAGCCGAGATACATTAGATAATATAAAAAAAAACAGTATATAAATTGAAGAGAAAACCGACCTTGTTACGAGTCTATGGCGCTGAAACCGATATCACGTTTTTATGCGACGCAGTACGTACTAAATTACAGACTCGAACTACAAGCATTACCATATCCCCGAACAAACATCGCACACAAGTCTTATCGGTATTACTTGTACAAATATTTTGGCTGTATATTTACGAAAAGCATGCCTTTACATTTACCACATGATTATTACGTTGTAAGTGTTGCACGTATTATTGAAGCGTTCGTAGAATCCATTCCCGATAAAATTCTACACGGTAATTTAAATCGCGCAAACTGCACCCGATGCTCCTGCTTTCGTGCGTTGCTTCACTGAGCGAAGTTACCATGAAAGGCCATCTTTCCCGGCGTAAATCTAATGTTTATTCTCGTCTGAAGCATCTGCTTTCAGTTGTTATAGTTACTAGAGATAGTCAAAATGTTTCCAACAAACGGAACGACTGCTCTCGTATCTCCACATGTTCGAATCGGAGCTGGTGTCCGCCAAAACACGACGAACATGACATTATCACAGTTCGTCGGCCAACAGCCTTATCTATTGCATAACACGCCGTACGTTCCACATTTAAAACGGAACGTTAATTCTTCAATCTGGTATTTGTACCTACCTACTTGTACCATCATTATCCCCCTTTGCCTCCCACAAATTTAGACTAAAAATGTAAAAATGAGCACGACAATCTAGTTATCGGCGTAGGTTGGCAAATAGAGCCGAACATATGATTGGAGTCGGCGCGGCAAGGACCGTCACGGAGCGGATAATATTACGGTACGCGGTTTCAACCTCTATTACGTAGCACGAAAGAGTATATTAGCTCGGGGCGGCAGAGCGACTAGCCCGTGGGAAAAGACAGCGCGGCGTGTAGTGATGACGCAGCACGGTCCTTCTGCGCGTTCAAACCGGACCACAGTTCTCGCGTATTAAGGCGTCAACAGAAAAGGGCAACACACTTCAAGCAGCTGCGGTATGTTTTTACATGCGCACCGTACCACGAGCAATACGCAATAAAGTCAATGTGCCTGCATATGTATACTGTATAATATATAACTCACATATACATGTATACATATATTTTTATATGGACACTTGTTTTAAAAATAGGAATGAACTAGCGAAATGGCGCGCACTGTAACTGGAGTCAAGTGATGACTTCCGCAGTTAGTAATGTAGTTATTTGCAAGGTAGCGCGATCCTTTGTAAAGGATCTCATTGTGCAAGTATACTTATATGTGTACGATGTATGACGACAAAAACTATTTGAGGCAAACAGCGGAAGCGCTTACACAGTTGCCGCTATCAAGGCCAAACATATATCCATGGATATACACACGAGCTTGACATAAATTGCATAGCATGAATAATCGACCAAAATTATTACGAAAATAAATATTTGCCCACGGGGGCCTGTCCCCCTTCCCCTCCGACTCCATTTCATCTCTACACTGGCACAATGGATACGCACACACGAATATAACTTCGATAACATGAAGCCCGGAAATTAACAGCATTCTTTATTTGAAATATCTGTCTTAACGGCGAATCGAATCCGACACCTATTGCACGACCGACCATCACAGTTACTATTGAGATAAAGTCGTAGCGCCATAATACGCGTAGTCGTGGGCGGCTCCAACGTCGATGCATTGTAGTAGTACGTAAAAATCTACTACATATTATTATGTTGAGAATGCTTGTAGTGTGTAAATCGTATCAGAATCACGACATGAAATCACGACAGCATGAATCAGGTTTTGATAAGAAAAATGTAATATTAAATAGACGATTTCAATTCACGCTGGCAACACACACTACAGCTTTCAATTAAGCTAATGTGATATTACATAATGTACATAGTATTACTCTGGTCAAAATAGCACTAATGTAAATTATTATACCCCACGTGGTCGTATTTCTAACATAGTATTTCTAGTATTAAAATTTCTGGCTCGTGCCTCAGAGTCTGAATTCCCGATATATGGCAATAGGCGCACCACTTATTTCGTGGTAGGACGTAAACGTAACGGATAAAACGTGGGAGAGTACTACACTCGTCTGTGTACCTTTTCACGGATTACAGGCGTAACATTACCGTTTTTTACCCAACATAACAATTAACACTTTATTTAAAAGAGTGCAGAGTTTTATCGAGAACGATCCAACGTACCAAGCGGCTACGTATATCCACAAAGTGATATAGAAAAAAAAGTCTTATGAAACACCCTGTATAATAAATAATTAAACACAACTTTGTTGCAAGCCCGGGAAATGTTCCAATAAACAGCTTCCAACGGACACTATAAATTCTAACTTAAGAAGACGATATTTTTCACGTTGCCAACATTTTCTTGGTAACTTGTAGGTACGTCTTAAGAGATAACAATTTATTCGCTGTACTTTATCTCTGCTGTATTATCACTTGAAAGCTTTGTTTGAGTACGGAATTGAACGGAAACGGAGAAAAAATTGTAGTTCACGTAATACAACAATATGGGAACAAATGAACCTTGAGAAACTCAATAGCTGATAGACGAGCTTGGGAAGTTAAAATAGACACCGTAATAACAGTAAACCGCCACAATCAAATGCTGCATAGTATTGATTGCATTCAAAATACTAACCGATATATTGAAATATGGATTAAAAGTAAACGTACGGAAATATAACAATATTGTTATCTATTCTGAAAGCTCTTGGTGGTCGAATTCGCAAACACGACTGCTGACCAAGACGTCCCAGGGTCGATGGCCGGATCGGGCAAATCATTATTGGATTTTTGTCATTTGCAATTACCAATGTAACTCAGAGTCTAGATTTGCACCCGAGGTACGGCAATCGATTCATGCCCAATTACATGGGACATATGCAGCTACGTACAACTGGTGAATCGTGTGGGTGTACGACAACCCCGTTCGGGAAAAGCGGGCGTGATATTATGTTATACTGTCTATACGTTCAAAAGCCTTGTAGGTACAAACTTTTATCGCCCGACTTCAAACTACAATCGTAAAGCACAGAGTACACTACTGAGTGCCACTGTACAATATAATCCGTAAACACGCAGCAATGAGGTAAGCGTTACAGAACACGAGACTAGCAATTGACCCTAATGCAGATAGAGCCTTAATCCTTCAGCGCGCGGTATAATAGACACAATATCCTAATGGATCGCCGGACAAACATAACAGTAAAACGATGAGCCATAAAAACAATTATAACCCTCTTAATTGGGGACAACCTACCGAATACCTTTTAAATAAGGGTTTTATTTAATTGGAAATGATTACGAGTATGTACTACAGTACCTATCCCTGGTTGAACAATAGTGTAAATGCACCAAAGCGTTATATAGCGGTATATGCTATGTACAGTATGTACCATATAACACAACCATAAAAATATAATATCAGACCTGTATACTGTTTAAATGACACGTACACAGTTTTAGGGCGCTCCGATATTGTAGATTTTTTTTTAAATCCACCCTTTTTAACGTTCCACTGTTGGAAAATGGGTATCCTCTCAGATTGAGATTTACACTTCTTAATTACGAAAATGCAAATAGGCCAAAAGTTGCTGAAATGCAGTTAGGTCACTCTGGTTCTAGCGCCCTGACGTCATAATGTTGCCATGATGATATACATATGCATTCGTCAAAGCAATTATCAATGAATTAATTAAATACATACATATGTATGTATCTATATACATGCATACGTGACTAATGCATTCAGTATTGTTTACCCTCCTACTGACATTTCTTGACAAACAAAATACTAAGCAAAATGAAATTGTAAACTAAGGAATACTATACGCAGCTGAAATTCTAGAATTTTCTATTACTTTTTCTTTGTAAACTTAACAGTTGTAACGTGCAATACTCCTCTGCCTACCTCTTCGGGGATTACAGGCGTGAATTACTTCTTTTTCAATCCCCTTTTCTACAGTAAAGTAGACTCGTTACGTCTTAATAATGTCCGGGCATTTAGAAACGATGGTTTAATAGTAGGAATAAATAAAATTCACGGAACGCGTGTATAGATACTTACTAGGAATTCAAAGATAGAAGCAGTAAATGATGTTCCAGTAGAGTACGAGCATCGCCACGTTTGAGTCACGGACACCGGCATAACTTCCCGCTCAAGTAACCCATGAGTCAGCGCTATCCGTAAGATAATGATCTTCTGAGAACGGCCGCTGAGAGTACGGTGGTGTTCGGTCGGCCAATGGCAGATTTCGTTCCGATTTTTACAACCCGCTTTTATTTCTTAACCTCAAACCTTTAACTCTCAATCTCAGAGGATACCTGTCCTCAACAGTGGGTAGAGAAAAGGGTTTGAAAAAATAACTCTTAATCACGTATCTGTAGGGCCGGGCTTGACTGTAACCGAACAAACGTGCAAATAATTCCTCGCAAAGGACTACATATATACTGTTTACTTATTTATTTACCTTACTTAACACCAACATAATGTACCCTGGTTTAGACAAAATTTATAATAGAAATAAAAGATAAAGGCTTAGTGTCATAACAATTATAAAACATAATATACCGTACATAATTTAAAACATTAATAATACCTACACATAATTTGCCAATTACATTCGTCCTTCGTAATATTAGTCTATATTCAATCGTAACGATAGAATAGGGCTTATTTCAGCCTACTATTTAAAAAAAGGTTATTCACCCTGAAGAGATTCCCACTGAGAATTAATTTAATTAACTCCAACACTCTGTTGTGTCGACGACATCGGTAATACTTAGCCACCCAAGGGATGGGATGTTGACATAGATCCTGTCCCAAGAGAATCAACATGTTAACCCATAAAACTAAGGGCAACCACATACGCAGAAATGAATCAACTCTCTCCAAAAAGGTAGATGAATGTAGAACCACCACGTTTCACCAGTTACGTTTCCGTCCCTCTATACAATAGGGTATGAGTCTATTGCCCGTCCAAGAGGGACAAATCCATATTTCGAGCTACTACTAGAAATGTCAATTTAGAAAACCCTGATAGTAGCTGACACGAAGATCTAGCTCGGGACCACGCTCAGCGGCCACTATTGGTACAAGTCAACCAACAAGGCAGACAAGTGAATATTCGTTAAGCTCAAACAACTAGAAACCTTGTTCTATATTACCGCTGCAGATCTAACAACAATACCTACACCTAATTGACTTGGCTGTTTGCTCCAGCGGGAAATGATACTGACAGCAGAGCCGGAAGTTATGAATTTGATTCCCACTTAGATCAAACGTTTGCATGATGAGCACGAGTGACAGTCTGTGAATATACATATTATTTGTATATCTTTGTATCCAAACATTCATAGAATTCTTCCTTTAATAGTGTGATCATCATTAAACAAGCTCTGTGTAGTATGTTCCCGAATGACCGTGCGTTGAGTATTCTCAAAATTTTATAATCATACGTAATATTAACATAATAGCGGTAGAATAGAAACGAAGCGATGGCGATACAATTAGTAATACTATAATCATTACCGATTCTACATATAATTTTAGTAATACATATTATAATCTTTACTAATTATATATTAGTAATATTATAATCATTATTAATTCTATGTTTAGTAATATTATATAATCATTAAGTACTGACTTTATCGCTAAACCGAATGTTATGTTCGCATCCCACAAGATTAGCTACATGCTTCATGTACGATAAAACGAAATTGTGTACACAATTATCTGAAAGTAAACGTGACTTTCCTAATACCTATATCCAACTTCAGTAAAAATGTTAGATCATCATAGGCCAGATACTGAGTGACGGGGGAGTCAAGTCTCCGAATGAAGAGAGTGATGATATATACATATGTAGAAAGCGCGACAGGTCTGTAAAGATACAGATTGTTGGCACTCGGTGCTCTCTGCCTACCCTGTAAAGGACCCGGCGTGAAAATATGTATGTGTTAAACATACAGACATTTAATTTTAAAACTTGAAAACATTTCTACAAAAAGCAACGGCGGCGTTGTGTGAGCGGTGTCGTGCGTTGCGTGCGATGTCGATTGTAAATCACCATTCGCGTCACGAGCGCGCGAACAATACTGTTGCCAAACGAGACGCCCTAGGGAGACTTTCCGTTTTCTGGTTCGCAGGGATCGATTCGTATCCTACTTCCGTTTCTATGACCACATTGAAAATCAATTTTATTACAAAAACACATCCGCTACAATGTAAACATTCAAAATGGTTCTTTAACATCATGTGACCTGTAATTTTTAAAATGAAATTGTAATAAAATTCGACATTGCTCCATAATTATTATAAGTAAATTACAATGTTTAGTTACGGTTGTGTAGAGTTAAACGGAAAAATCTAGACACGTGATGTTTGGCATTCCGTGTTCTCTGCCTACTCCGTAAGGGACCTGGCGTGAGGACATGTAAGTATGAATGTATGACATGTGATATTTCAGGATTCCATAAATTTATGAGCGTGCGCACTAGCAACACTAGCCGTGAGTAAGTGGCGCGTAATGCAGCCGGCGGGCGGAGGCGCGCCGCGTGCGCTGTAAATATTAATTAGGACGCGCGGCGTCGCTCCTTTGTACGAAATACTCAGTGTACATATAGTGTCACGCTCAACTTAGCTTCTAACCTCCCATTGTCAGAACATAGGCACTCGCTTACTTCACCTTTAACACAACTCATTGTTACCACCTTTTGTGCATTTCCTTAAGTTTTGCATCCGGTCTCAGAACTGACGGAGGAGTTGATCATCCAGTTACTCTCAACTGGGACAAAAATAAGATAAATTTGTTATCTTTAACAATAAAGTTAAGTCTACGAGCGTTAATCATGGGAGTTCTTAAGAAAACTGCAAAAAGAGTTCTCCTGATAGAATATTCATTTAATATAGCAAATATTCATAGACGAAGTTGACCAGATACGAATAAGCCAGTAGCCCGTCATCTGTATGCTGAGATAATTTAGTTTACATTGAATTAAAATATAAAATAATTTGCCTTTGTATCCAGCCTGAGATTAGGAGATGTATTCTCTCGCTGTGATTTTTTGTAATTCATAACAAATTGATATCTAAATCAAAAATGTCAACAATCTCGACATAGCTGTAAGACAAAAAACTCATCTGTTACAAAAGTCTCTTCATAGAATTCTTGCTAAAACGGAAACCCTGTTGAGTAAACAAAAATTGTGACGCCCATCATTGGAAAGAGTACTTTAGGTCACCTCTGCCTAGTAGCGACTTCTTTACCGCCAAAACGACAAATACGTCAGCTATTTTAACCACGTGTGAGAGTCTTAAAAATGGGGCTACATTTAAAGCGATTTTTCAAAGTATCGTATTCAGAAAGGCTACGTATAAAGAAAACGCGTAAAGTAGGGGAACTTAAAACGTAAGTATCAATTTAATCCGCATACTTTTAATTGATAACGTTAAAAATATTATCGGTATGTATATATTTTGAATATGTTAATGTCATTCGGTCCCATTCGCAGATGGGATAGTAGCATTACTATCCCAAAAATTGGACCGATTACATATTATACCACATCCCTACCCCAAAGTATGCTAAGGGAAACAAGCTGTTATTTCACCAAGAGCACGCCCGAATTAAATTTATTTAGTAGTTAAGTTATCAAAAAGATTTTTTTTTTAGATATTTTTTCCTTAACGCAGATAAATTGATAGCCGTTTCGACTTTGACGTCATTTTGGATTAATTGCTTAATAATTAACATGATGCCGATAACAAAAGACTTACAACGAAATTAACTGACGATAAAATCAGTTGTTTACTTATATCCGTAATGACTTCACGTTTAGTTACTTTACTACAAAATCCAATAGTACCATTTACAAGCATTAATATTGTCGAAAGACTAACCAGTAGCGGGTGGGAATTACGCCACAAAAGGAATGCCGGGAACCGTACGGGACACGTAAGGGAATAACGTCCATTAGTAAATCACCTTAGGTATACGTGTACATGACGGTGTAAACTATTATTTATTGCATATAGAGGCTTTCTATACTGCAGGACGAGAGATTTTGTGCATTTTAGGAGACATACATTTGTTAAATTTCCACTCATTTCGTTCCGAAGTAGTGTTACATTTTACATTAAAGCAAACAATCCACAAACTAACGACGCTACTATTAAATAAGGTACGTGTCGAGCAATATCTTTGTGAGGAAACAAAAGCTGTTAACAAACAGACACGTACATAAGTCAACTACTGATGTATAGAATAGTTAAATGGAGAGCGTCATAAATGGCCAGCAAAGTGCTGGGGGTCTCCTTTGCGTATTTCGTGAGACTAAAAGCCTATTAAAATAGAACATCATATGGGCGGGTACTTCAATAATATGACGTACATTACGTTTTTTGTTTTGTGTCAAGGTTAGCGATGTTTATATCGTGTTTCTATGAATTCCTAATAAAAAACGAACCACCTTAATTGATGAATAATATTCTGTCAAATCTAAATATAAGTAAAAAATATTAATCACCAATTAATTTCTCTTTCAAGTATTTAGTTTAAAAATAGGTTGATCATAGAATAAACATATATATTGTCTTTTAGTTTCAGCAAAACGCCCTCCAGTATTACATTACGAAATCTGTCATATTGTATGAAATTTTAATATAAGCAGACACTAAATAAACATTAACTAGACAGTCCTTGAGGATTAGAGTAAAAGCTTTCAGCCTAAGTAGATTAGGCGTCACTCAAGTGTCCTGTGTCACACAAATTGTTGTTCTGGTAACATGGATACACTTAGCGGGTCGTAATGTAGCCTAGTTTATAGCAATCAGCACACTAAACATGGAATGGTGATGTACAGCAAACATTTTTTATTCCCATGACATAATATTACTCATTGTTAAACTTAAGTGGGAGGGTTAATAATATTATACTTTATTACAATGGAAAAAAGTGTTTGATCACAGAAAACATACTTTAATAATGAACCCTCGGTATCATCTTCGCAAACAGTAATTTCAATTACCATATCTATTAACTCCTAAAGTCACTATAATTAATCCCACATAACTTGAACATTGATAAATGCAACACTAGAAGTATGTACTAGGCTGATTATTAAGTTCATTATAATCAAATATCACTAGGAAATAATTGAGGCATGATTCATGATCTTAAATGCCTAATAGACATTTCATTGTCTATAATTGTCTCTGTGAATAACATCATCTGTTAATAGTAACAGACAAATATACCTATGATAGATAACAAAACTAAATGTCCATATTTAATGATATGTAAATAATTTTTACAGTACAGGATGCTGCAATGATTACAATTTAACTGCTAGCCAGAGGTCTAGTTTTAACAACTGATCAATGTGGCTATTGATAGATGTGGCAGTTAACGAGCACCAAAAGTATTGAATCTCAAGTATCATATAAATCCCTGAATTGTTACCGTACAGAAAGTTTCTTTTACCAATCACTTATCAACATCTCTATATTAGTCCATATCAGTCTGTTACAGACCTTCCATTACAAGCATTTTTGCATGCAGCTTTTCTGTGTAATATCACATAGCCTCACAACTACTGTCATTATAACATGTTAGTAATGCACTCTGGAATACTTTCTTGTGTGACTCACAAGTATCTACTGACTTAATCGTCATCATATGTGTTCAAGTCATTAGAATGGCCATCATTTATAGTCACCTTGTGCACCTTTTTTTCACTCAAATGCACAAAATGTCTCAATACACCTTACATACAAAAATCAATTCTCTTCGCTGCACATTCTTATAGCTTTGCTATGTCTGTAGGCAACAAGTTGGGTGTTGGGTGTTGAGTGTGTAAAGAGTATACAATAATACATTAAACAATCCAGAATCACTTGAGTGAAGCATTTATGTATTAATCATTTGAAGAAAAATGATAGTCAAGCAAACTACTGAGTATACTATAAACCATTGAATGATACTGTTCAAATACTGATATAAATATATTAGTTGAGGCCATTAGAACACCATGTACTCTCCAACCAGGATGCCTGTCCATTTTAGAATGGTATTAACAACTTAGGTTATTTTATCATCCAGTGTATCCACCATTAATAATCTGAATATATATTAATTATGTGTCACAGTGTTTGTCCGCAATGGACTCCTAAACTACTGAACTGATTTTAATGACATTTTGTACATATGTATTGTTTGGTCCAACTGAAAAGATAGGACAGTTTTTATTTCGATTAGTATAACTCATATTTTTTCTGTGAATTTAAGGCTTTTTATAGATAAATGGTTATAGATACGGTTAAGTTATCAATAGATGGCAGTAAAAATTACATACTTTACCTAAATGACATTTTTAAGTTGCATTTTATTTAGTCCATGTGCCGCACATCGGTAAACAAACATCATGACATAAGATTTTTATATACAAAGATATAATAAACTATGCATTAATCGTTAGGCTGTATGAAGTTCGCCGGGTTAGCTAGTAATTTAACTAAAGCTGTTTTTATGACATGTTGACTATTTTTGCATAACATTATTTTCTTATATATGTATACCTTCCCATTATTTATCTACATGATATCAGTACACAGACTATACAAGTAGGTTAGTGTAACTATTTTAATGTGCACTTTACCAGCCTATGTTAATTTTATCAATGAAAATTGTAGTGTCAAGATAAGAGCTGTTATCATAACCAGTAAACAAGATAGCAGAGTATCACAAATAGAAGAACCATTATTTTAAAACAATTTATTAGCTCCCATACAGCACCTTGGGTAATGTGCGGGTGGATCATCATCAGACTATTACAGTCCACTGCTGGACATAGGCGTCCCCAAAGGGATTATACTCATAATCGCCACGCATATTGGGCATGCGGGTTGGGATCATGGATGCGTACGAGTGGATATATAAACGGAATAATTTCAAGGCTACAAAAACATTATCATGCTACATACATTTAATACACGAGGCCCACGCAACTTGTGAATTGCCTGAAAAGACTTCGTTATATTTCATTATTTATATTCATATCAAGTAGCATGATTCGTTTAATAGAGTAATATATAAAAACATGTTAAAAATAGACCGGACACAACGGTCCGTAATTCTTCCATTTTTTATTGATATATAATTAATTCAATTTTATACTTACAACTGTCTGCCCTTTTTGTATCTCCGGCCTTTACTTAGTTTAGCTTAACAGTCTCTCGTTGGAGACATCGCATTGCACTATATGAAAAATATTAGTAAATTGCCGACTGATCTGATCACAACTATATTACTGAGCGATTACAGTGATTTGATAACAATTAAAATATAAAACACTGGCACTCGGATTTCGTGTTTTGCATAGTATAGTATTACAACGGTTGATAGAACAGAATAATAACTTCGTAACACACAACTCGCGATGGAGTGAACAATCCTACTCCTTTAACACCAAAGTACTCTACTCCAAACTCAGGATCCTGGGAATATTGCGCACGCATCCGGTCAGCAAATGACACAAGCTCGAATTGACATAATTATAATGTTTATAATATTGCCAGTGAATATCTGTATTTATAATAAAACCTGTTATTAAACTTGTTTGTTCTATCTTTCTTTATTATAATTACTGCCGTGAAAATGTCTTTATTCATACAAATCTTGTAATGACCTCTTTGAATTGACCTAAAAGTAATACCTACAATAACTTTAAAATCTATCGGTTTCATGAGTCAACCGATAATAAAATAATTGAACTGGATGAATGATTTATAAATTACTATACAAGTTATCTATATTACGTATTGCTGTAATATATCAGTTTTGCCCAAAAGCACTATATCCAAGTTTTTGAGCGAAAAGAGATGTCAAGATAAATGATATTTATTAAACTGACAGTTGACGTATTCAGTGTTGTGACAATACAAACTAGAAGCAGAATTTACAATAGTTAGATTTACTCAATATACCATTACTATTTAATCGTTTCGGTACATATTTAACACAACAACCAAATTTTGTTCGATTCTTCCAAATATTTAACGTTACTGTACTGTAATATAACTAGTGTTGTAATGTTAAAATACGGTAATAGGCAAAAATCTTGATTATAATTCACAGTAATAAAAATATTAATGATCAAATTATGACGAATGTAGTACCAAACTAAAGAAAACTACGTGTGGTACTATCGGGTTACTCGTCATTCGCACCGATATTTCTTTGTTATGTGACACAAATCATCCAGCAAAAGTAGAAAATATACGAATAACGAATGATGTTCGAGAACAACGATTCTATCATTAGAGTGAACCATGATTCTATTATTTAGTAACAATTAAGTACGGTTTGGTACAGCACTAGTTGTATGCAATAAAATTTAATCAATAACAAATCTGACGTGTACTTCACTTCAGTACTTTTGGCTTGATCAAATAGTGAATAGTAGCTAAAATTGTAATTAATATAGCAAGTCAAAAATTGATGCTCAATGGCTGAAACGGAGAATCCTACGCACAAAACGCACCCACAGATATAAGAAATGAAGCCGATGCTAGAGAAGCTGAAGGCGAACGAAATGATCCACCAATATCAGACCGAGAAGCATATTGCAATTCGTTGCGAATGTGGATCCACCAGGCCCAGATATACCAAAATTTCTCTAATTGCTTCCCGTACTATATGATGACGTTCCAGGGCATGCAAAACAACCAATCTAATGTGCCACTGTTGAACAATAATTACCAGTTTCAGGGACAACAGTTCCCATTTCAGGTGCCACTCGCACCGAGACCGCCTCTAGCACATCCACCTCAACAGGACGCTAATGCTAATCCTGCTGAAGGTAAGTCAGTTTTATTTTTGCACTAACGTACGGTAGTTTTATTTAAACCTAGTTTGTAATGTATTAACTAGTGTCCGACCGAAACCTTAACCGAACTTTCGGCCTCACTCTCAGTTTCGGCCGAAACCGAAACCGAACCTTACTTAAACCTATACAAAATCTTT
>DWTO01001770.1:0-15368 GCA_018244755.1 Jemadia pseudognetus
GATATGTGCCCGATGCATGGCGATAGGCTCACCACCTATTCCATAATGGGACGTAAAAGTAACTGGTGAAACGTGGAGTGTTCTGCATTCCTCTGCCTACCTCTTCGGGGATTACAGGCGTGAAGTTACTTTTTTTTTTTTGAAATTATTTTCTAGCCCTGGATACAATTCCTGTAACAAGACTTGCCAAATATCAAAGTTAAATAATGTATTTATTGTACCACCCTTTTACACAAGTTTCAACTAACATTTACATTAGTTAGAAAACATCCAAAAGAATAAAACAACTTATTTTGCAAGAGAACTTGTTTTGTGCATTTTTCTTATATCAAAGTTTAATATACCTACATAAACCTTCACTAGAAGTTGTATAATTTGTATATACATACGCCCCCGTCTTTCTGTGATGCATTTGCTTCATTAATTGGCGGTTTCCATAATCATATGCTACAAATATGCCAAAAGGTGTAGCTAATTTGTAGCATACACAATGACTTTAACTCACGGCCTTCCGAACGCTTACTCATAAATATCTACCTGCATTTTACGTAAACAACTCTCACCGCCTTAAAATGTGCCGGACATTTCGAGCCGGAGAGCTACAAAAGGCATATAATACAAGATTGTATATGTACCGGCTTCTCTCACGTAATTTGATTACGTTTAAAGATCAAGAGTTCTGTCCCACACCAGCAATCTCTTGAACTATTACATGTTGTTTGTTTTGTATATACTTTTAGTTTTCATAAGATCGGAGTCATATTAAAACGTAATCTTAAACGACTCAAAAATTTCATGTGCTAAATAACTGTTGATTTAGTGCTTAAAGCTATTATGCATTGTTATTGCATTGCCTATGCATTATTTTTAGAGTCTTCTTATACCCTTTTTAAATTATAAAATGTATTGTACTCTTACTAGAATTTGGATTAAATTTTGTATCTATGGGAAATTGTTCAGAGTGCTACACGTTCATCCATATAAAATATTTTAATATTTTTAAGATAATGCATCTGCATTTGGATTCAAATTACCTATAGTAGCTTGGTTTTAAGAAAAAATCGCTTAGAATAGGATAGGACGCTTTGCATGAAGCATTGA
This sequence comes from Jemadia pseudognetus, assembly GCA_018244755.1. Lineage (NCBI taxonomy): Eukaryota > Metazoa > Arthropoda > Insecta > Lepidoptera > Hesperiidae > Jemadia > Jemadia pseudognetus. Next base: position 1,102 of record DWTO01001770.1, read on the forward strand.
GAGTAATACTTACAATCCCTTCTTAGAAGGTGTCTAGTACTATTGTATGAGAACTAATATTAAATATGCTTTTAATTATTATTTTAGTCACCAAGCCCTATGCTAATATGCGTTTTGCTTATAGTAGTGACGAATGGCGAACGCCGGACAGTTACGCAAAGGTTTATTTAGAAAGTAAATTACTATTAAGATCGTAAGTTTATAATACATTTACTATAAACACTTGTCGCTACTGCCTTTTTCTTCCCGTTGCCGAATGTACCTATAACTGAATTGTGATAACTACGAGTAGAAGATGTATTTTTAATACTAACAATTTAATACTACATCTTATATTATCTAACTAATTGTTTCCATTAATAATAAAGATCCATAGCAGATAACATACGTATATTTGTTTCAAAAGGAGCGCTTTAAAAAACCACAATTACTGATAATTATTAAAAAAAAAAAAATTATTTTACTAAAAGCCATATATTTTCCTAAAAATGTCGAACAATTAATAAATAGCTTTCCTTAAAAAATAACTGTGTATAGAATAACTGATAGAAATGATACATAGAAATAAAAATATAAAGCGATAATTATTTCACACAGATATTTCTCTGCGGTCCAATTCAGACGGTAGCGTGACTCGGCGGTTCGAAAACTATAAAAACTACGGACACAAGATCTGATAAACTATATTCACCTTACAAGGTCTAACGTTATCTTTTCGCTCCACTTAAGTTATTAAAAAGGGCTGCGTTTCACAGTCAACCACAAACGAGTAAACGAGTATTTTGTATTTTTCTTTGTTATGTAATAGTAAAGCGATTGGCCCCGATTAACCATTAAGTTGGAACCATACATGGAAAAAACTCATTATCTTGATAGGAAACTATTTATGTATATCAAATAATAAAGTCAAATAAATTTGTAGTTGTTACTGATACTTTTTTACTTAGTTACCCCAATAGACTAAGGTAAAAATCGTACCAACTGGTAGCTACTGACTAACATCTGCATACCGTGATATCAGAGCAGACATTCAACAACTAAGAAATATAAGAAGAAATATATTGTTACGGCAAATCATAATCTCAAAGGATACTGCAATAAATACGAGTGTGTGAATTTGTCAAAAAATGTAGTTTCGTGACGAGGTTTGTAAGATACATAGTTACATAATGAGGTCTAATCATAATTCAGGCCTATATGCATACATATACATATGTATGTTATACACAATAATTTTGCCAATCGATATGAATATTTAAATTATGAATATATTAAGAAAATATAAGATCGAACCTTAAATTTAAATAACACTTTTTTGTCTAGGGATAAATATTTGTTTTGATGAAAGTCAGCTCTATGTGTGAAATTATCTATTGACATGTTAAGGAAATATCTTACTCTGTAATAGGCATCATTCTATAATAATATTCTACTCTGATTTACCAACCTTAGAACACATGGTTATAGTACTAAGCAAAGCGAGAGAGATGGCTAATAAAAACATCGCTTATCTGTCCGCGGTGAAATAAGTTGAGAAGTTAACGTAAAAGCAATATTTCGTCTAACAGGTCTAGATTATAGTGCAGGAGGTAAATAAAGAAAAGACTTGACCTAAATATGATATATTGATTAATACATACCTATTTATTACTTTGAAACATTCATTATAATAATAGACGTTGATAATACAAGTAAATGAAGGCGGGAAGTAAATTAATCGTTAATGATAATTACGTAATTGAATTTCAGTTTGTTCCATTAATAACAAACGAACACCATACAGTGCGAATAAGTACGACATAAACAATTTTATAAAAATATTTAAAGGTAATATTTCATTGTAATGTTTACTACAAATTCCATTGACATCCAATTACATCCCACTATCGGTTATTAAAAACGAATGAATCTACAAAACAAAAAGCATACAAAATCCAATTAAAACTTGTAAATTTGACATTGACACCGCATTTGAAACCCGAATAGGGTCAGTAAAAACCTAAGAAGTATCGCGGTTGCAATCCGATTCGTTTCGATTCTTACAGAATCGATTCGGACGAATTTCGCCTCGGAACACATTTAGCTGTGACATAACTAGTCATGTTTACGACATTGTATCAAACAATATGAAAAAGTGGCTTACACACTTCGGACTAAAGTTAAATTTTAAAGTATTCACAGGTTAATATATAAATATTTAATAACGCTGGCTAATTAACGTAATCAGCTATTTTTGATTCACGTTCGACTCCTGAGGAAAGTGGCAATGTATAGCTTAAATACATATTCTGAATATATGCGTTTTTATATAATGTTAATATATATTCAAAGCACATATAAGTCTAACGATCGTATATTGATGATACTGAACATAAATGTAATGTATCAAGTTTTACTATTATCAATAATATGAGTTATGTATACCTAAAGATCAATTTTTCAATATTTCTTACGCGCAATCAAGTCTCCCTTGTATTAGAAATATTTCCTAACAACAGTGCGGGTAGCAGTTATGTAACAACCAACGGTAACAGACGCAATGAAAATAATAGATAATACGGTTATTTCTATACAAAAAAAGTATTCGTTTGTTTTATTTAACTACTCGTACTTGTATGAAGAGTACTTTTTTATACTTTTATATTTCATATATATATTGTTATTATTTGAGACTTACAATACACAAAATACTAATAATTTAAATTAGTTTTTTTGAAACCACTTCCTGTGCAAATTTGTAAATTAGATTACTATGACTACGATGTGCGATTCGTTATTTAGCCAGCTTTCAAGACCTTAATTGCCAGTTGACATGACATTTCGATAGCAAAGAAATTCTGTGGTAGATAAAAATCAACCTTTCTGTAAATAATAACATAATGTATGTGCTTCGAATATAGTTTAAATGTATATTACGACTACTCAACGTTTGTAAAAAATTAACTGTTCTTTTTAATAAGTACTCAAAATACGAGCGGCGTCGATGTCAACGGGTTTGCTATTTGACCCTGATGAACATTTCGTTTAAATGACAAAACCTTATCAGTATAACGTATGTTAAATTTAACAAAGAGCTCTCGGATTCAGAAGCGCGAAATATGAGTTCTTTTTTAATTCAACCACAATTAAACTGTGACTATACTATTGTAACCAACTAATCGATAAACGTATAAATAAATATAAACGTCATAATAATTACTTACATAAATATTTTTATAACGTGAAAATCGAACCTGTAACCTCCGAATGAACTCCATGAATCAATCAAGTCACATCCACTTCACTAACAAGGCGCGATAACTAAATATTAGTACTGTGTTTATGAAAATGTACAGCTCATGATTATAAGTAAAATTCTTTTCAATTTCAAACACCAGTATCCAATAAGATTAAGAGCCTTTAAATATCGGGCGAGTTACTTTCAACAATGATTCTTATCACTGTGTCGCATGAATCATTACCAACGACCTCGGTTATGTGTATAGTGATTTGTCGATACAGTTCCTTGAGCCTTTAACATTGTCGAACCTGTAAATAACTTAAGTCATGTATTTTAATTCTCAACTGATAAAAATATGTACTTCATCGTAAACTGGATGAAAATGGTAGAGTAATAGCTGAGACCATTTTTGGCTCACTAGTTATTACCGGTTAAAAAATCGGAACCGAAATTACATGGAACTTACACGACTTTAACCAGAGTGGGCATACTTTACATATTCTCTCAGCGCTTGTCAAAGATGCCCAAAGGAAGACGGATAACAGTAGCGACTAATATGCAGTTCATTACCAAGCAAATCTGTTGACGTAGATAGCTGATATCAGTATGCAAATATCTAGAATGGGTTGCATTGTTAAGGTATTACTTGATCTGATTATAAACGTATTAAAAGCCCCCAAGGCCGTCGGCGAACGCGCGCCGCGGTGAAAAGGAAGTGATTTTGACAATACAATGCACTACGCTACAATAGGTATGTAGAAAAATAGAACTGTACGCGATTGTACGAGTACATGAAGCTTCATTAAATTGCGATAGAAACAGTTTTAAAATGAACATGGTATAATACTTAAATAAAACCCCTTAAATAAAGTCTTATTAACTGTTGCAAAATATACGTGTACATTGCACAAGATGGTCTATATTTATACAGTTACCGCAATGTAATGTTATTAGAGATATGAGCCCAAGAGACTTTAAATAGACATAGTAAAAATTACCACATCTTATCAAACCATAAAATTATACGTAATAACTAACATCAAACGGAATTCAAAAAAGGGAGAGATTTTGTATAAGTTTTATAATGTCGGGTATTCTGCCAATTTTCATTCATTTTCATTGTGAAGACTAAAAAGAACTATTTGAAAGTGTAAGAACGAAAGTAAAGATGTTAATGCGACTTAATAGAATAAAATTAATGACAGAACCTCACTCTATAAGGTTACAGAGATTTGGTAACCGGTGTTCTGTGTCTACCTCAGGAGAGACCTGGCCCGACCATACACTACTATTTATAATAGAATACTATTTATAATAGAAGATTTTCATGTAAGTATGCATTAAATAGAGAACTGCGCTAGAGCAGAGAGCGGACAGATATGTCGAAACTCTGATACCTTATAGACACGATAACGCTCTCCGATAAACTGGTTCCAGACTTTACGTCAGTAACAAACCTGCATTACTCAACAGACCCGTAGGTAACTTGACTCTATACAACTCTGTATTACAAAGCAACTTGTTCGCTGTAACTTGGCGGAAGTCCTAATCAATAAACAAATCGAGATGACTCTATGCTTTTTTACCTTCTACTAATAATTGACTTACATTTATACGACGTAACCATGAAAATAACTTAATTATATAATATTTTATAGCTATCACAGGCATAACATTTCCTAATAGAAAAAGATTGTAAGCTAATATTTGTTTAATAAACTTATATGTTAAATAAAATGTTCTGTCTATTATCAGATCGTGTAGAATTCAAGTTTATAAACAATTATAAAAAAAACGTAGAGCAAACAAAATCAATTTACCGTCCCATTACGAGATATTAGAAGCAGAAATTACGAGAAGTATTGGATACTGCAATTAATGATAAGTATTCGAAATAAGCGCCCTAAATAAGCTCGCAATCATAGCTGGTAAACGGCGCATTGCCGACATGAATTGGGCACGTTTACTCGTAGCTTAGTCAGTTTAGTTATTACTAGACACTGTAAAATATTCTAGTATGCCTACCATACTGCCTGTAAGATACGTCAATATCACATGTGTCATTATTAAAAATATAAACGTAACTTCACGCCTGTGAGCCCTGAAAATGTAGGCAGAGGAATGTAATAATATGCCATTATTATTTTTTTATTAATTTTCACCTGATTTACAGAACATAAGAATCAAAAAATTACAAGTTTCCTATAGTAGTACAAATATAGTTTTGATCATATTATCTAGTATCGATTGTGTAAAACGATGTAGGCTAATCGCACTGAACGCTGGTCAATGGACCATGCAAACAGCGGATAAATATGCTTCTGACGGTGTAATTGCTTCGCGTGCCAGCGGCGAGTGCGGCGCGAGATGCCGCGGAGAACTTATGATGGTATGCATCATGCCATTATCGAAAGTGTTGTGATCATGCAAGTGTTGAATATGATAGGTCAATGACCCACATTCTACCTCGTTGCAATTAAAGTTTTGACAGTTCTTAAGAATTTGATGATTGTGATTCTCTACGAATAAATGTTTTTTGACAAATTACACGAACGGCAAATAACATACTCGTATGTTATTTTTTCTTTTTCTTCTGACCATTTTATCGTTCCACTTTTGGAACAGGGGTCTTCTCTCAGAATGAAAGGATTAAGGCTATAGTCTGGTATTTATATATATTAGTAATTCATATGTATATATTAAAGAAAAAAATATATTAAAGAGAGATTACATTAATTCTCATAATTCAAGAAGCTACATACGGCACGTACCATGAGTTGTACGTGTTGACAAACGGCAGACTCAGTCTGTATCTTTCTGTTTCCTCCTCCTCGCTTTACTATTTTTTTTAAATAGCGTTTTACGAAGATACAACCGTAAGCCGAAAAACGTGCACTGCGAAGTAACGATTACTTTCCTGACCGAAGCCGGACATAGAATAAATACTGCATATCACTGGCAGCGCTAAAAGTGAAATAAGATAATTTGCATCACGTTTATGTACGTTGTTTTAATAAACAAAATGCTTACCCTTAACTTTGCAAAATTTTAAATATGTCCACAGCGATATATTTGCAGCGACGAAGAATTGAAGTGATAATTAGAAGTATTGTTACTTTAAGAGTCACATGGAAAAGTCCTTTTTAACATGTACTTGTTTTAATAGGGGTACTCCAGCCATACATATCAAGAGTTAAAAACGCTGAATCTATGCAGACATATACGTTTAACGTTACAAAAAAAAACCGTTTTGTTGCCAACAGAAGAACCGGTAAATATAAGCAAGCGGTATATAGTAAGCAAGATACTCTCTGGAATGTCATAATAGCAAGAGCGATTTAAATCGCATTTATTAAGCGTTAATATCGCGAATTAATTCAGAGAACACTTTCTAAGCAGCCACTGACCGCCGCGATGAGTCTCTCGTAATTGTACATAATTTCGTTTCTAGTTACGTTCAAACGCGCTATGCTACTGGTCACAGTTTGTGCCCCTTTTGTTAAAATGATAAACTTTTATATCCGAGTTTAGGACAGGTAAGCTGAATAGTGTTATTATTGACTCGCCCGTTATTCCAGTGGTTAGTCAGCCTCACTGCTGGGCCAGGGGGTCGTTGGTTCGATTCTCACCCAGGACTAATATCTGTATCTTAAGTACAAATATTTGTTCACAGTCGGTGTATAAAAAATCTACAAGTAAGAAATAATTTCAATATAAATGCACTATACAAGCTATTCTCACCCATACCATGCCATACCATAACTATTATATACTCATACCATAAATACTCGGAGTATGGATATGTGCCCGTTGTATAGCAATAAGCTCACCAACTATTCCATAATGTGACTTAAACGTAACTGGTGAAACGTGGGAGTGTGCTACATTCCTCTGCCTACATCTTCCGGGATTACAGTCGTGATGTTACGTGTTACGTTTTACGGTGATATAAAAATAAATCCTTAATAAAACAACCAAGTAAGTACGATAGTACAAAATATAATAGCCCGAAAAAAGAACAAAGTATTACGCAGTGAATATCGATGCCTTTTTTATTTTCACATTACAATAAGACATAATGTATTAATAATATAATGTACAAGGTAGTGACAGACACAACTGGTGTACTAACCGCACAAACCGATCGCCGTCAGCCGAACAACCTTGATTGTTGACCGCGCGACTCGGCGGCGGGCTGACGGCGTGTCACTATTCACAACAACTTATATTTTGCACTGCGCATGGCAATCTAGCTTACCTTCTCATTTTTAATGTCGAATTCACAAATGATGAAACGTGGAAGTGTACTACAGTCATCTACCTACCACTTCGGAAAGATAACGGGCTGATTTTGTCATGTTGATAACGCAATGTTACAAACAACTTGTGTTTTTGTGACTCTTATATTAGGATAAATACATAAATACATATAACGTAATATGTTTTGGTAATATGTTTTATTAATCAATCGATAATTAATCCTTAAATGAAACTACGAGTGCATTGCATTCTTGTAAGGTCTATTTTGGTAGGTTTTAGGTTTAATTTAGAAAATAATAAAAGCGACATCTGTTTTTGAAGAAAAGTTTCCCTCATAGATCGCCATCGTGCCTTGTCCTCAGATTATTAATGTTAGATTTAAATTCACTCAATTAATGTCACTCATAACTCTTGTTATATCTACTGCCAACTCTTTTAACTCACGCTTACATTCGATGTGTTGTAAATGAATGAAATGCAAATCAATTCTAGCTATATTTCAAACTATAACTATTAAATGAGTAGTATGTATATTTGAATAATTTAATGAGATACTTCGTTTATAAAATCTATTTCAGTACCATGTCGTGGACACTGTCAAATCAAGTACAAATTTCTCGAACGCTTTTGATGTGTCGCAATCTTCAGTTCTCTTTCAATTTACTTAAAGCTTTGGACGGATAAATGAATACAGCACATTAATTTTCTACGTATACTTATAATACTAAAACAACAATGATTGAAAGAAGCTTGATAGATAGATAAATGGAAGGATGATAGATGGAAGACTGATAGATGAATGGAATAAATAGACAAATGGAAAGACAGCTTATAGCTGAATGATTGAAATGAAAGTAATAATAATAATCTCCGGAAGGTTCGAGATACGGATAAAGCAAGATTAAAGTCCAATGACACTTGATTTTACTAAATCCAAGCTTATTGCTTCACGTTACCCGCTCTACCGCACGCCTACAACATGGCTGTGCACTTGACAATAATTGCTGTAAATGGTGGAGAACGTAAAAAGTTGTTTTTTCTTAAACAAGTATCAAGCTACAACCTGCGGATCTCGTCATGGTACAAACAAACGTCGTTGTCGTTGAACGTTACGTATTGAATAAGACGAAGTGTTTAAAAAATGTTTGTAAATACGAATTGCAGATGCGTTTATAGAGATACCAATTACCGGTAAAAACAGCTTTGTCATCTTTTATATCCCAAAAATAAAACATTTTATTAATATCGAAAATCAGAACAATAATATTCATTACCTAGTGTGAAAGTGTTAAAAAACTAAGGAACATATAAAAAAGATCATGTACTAAGTCACATAATCTAAATACCATTTTCTTCAAAACTAAATCGGTAACAGTTGTGCTGACGTGGAATGCACGAATGCAGTACCTACGCAGTGGAACTCAAATAGAGAGTTCCATCAAAATGTGTATGTAATCGCAGCTCATAAATTTCTCAGCAATACGCGAAAATTTGATACTTATATGCAATAAATCTCATACAGGTAACGATTTATTCAAAGATAACTATGAGGCTTACATATGTTTATGTTACCTTCGAGCTGCGGTTGAGTTTATAACGAAATCAAGCCTTAAATATGTTACTTAACATATCTATATAATTAGTACTAATAAACACTACTTCACTTTCAACCACTTTTCAACGTTTTCGTTTTCGATCATACACTTAACATTGCCTCAGCGAAGCATATGAAATAATTTTTAAATTAGGTCCTTCGTTTGTACTTTAGAGATAGATGTTTGTATTGAAAGAGATGCACAAATACAGTAGCAAATGAATGCGTTAATTACTTATGACTGCGTGACGTGGTTTGGTTAATCGAGAGGTCCAGAGATCCCAGCGTTATCGGATTTTAATAACTTAGACTTTCTAAAAGTAGCTCGGAGTTTGCATACATGCCCGGTGTATAGCAATAGACTCACTGTTCCATTCACTAAACTCTTCTGCCTACCTCTTCGGAGATTACACGCTTGATGTTACGTATTACTTACTTGCGACAAAGTTATTACCACCGAATTACATAGATAGAAACTTATTTTTGATTCAGAGGCTATTGATTTCAAAATGAATACGGTTAATGTACCCAATATGAACTTAGCTACATGTCCTTTAAATGCAACTTCTCACCTGTGGGGTTCGGAGGGCGCTGGCAACCACAACCAGCAGAGTCAGCGCGGCAGCGCTCGACCACACGCCGGCTCGCATCCTTCGTCTGGGAGCAAAGATACATACATTAGTAACTGAACAAACATAGTACATGGATATCACTCGTTACTGACACAAGAACAGCTGTCTTATTTGTGTTTTCAAATGCCAGATGACAGTTTAAATAATCACCAACCATAAAGTTGAATTAATTTGTATTAACATAAGTGCCGAGAGTTCTTTTTCCTTAATAATTTTTCTCTCTATCTCTAGCACGGCTGTGCCTGCGCTAGTCATAATGTAAATAATTTTTATCATTTGTAACGAAAATTAATCAGTTAGTTACTAAAGTGACCGAACTATATACATATAATAAATACTTTTATGTATGTATATAACATTATTTAAGTATTTCAAGGCACCTAAGTCTTTTGTAACCACTACATGTAGTATATTGTACACATAATTTCGAAAAACTAGTTGTATTTCCGTAAAATGTTTATGGACAATATAATGTCAAATAAAGATGAACTTTCCCGAGTTCATCTCTAACCATCGTATTATATTAAATTAAATAAATCAGCGAGCTCACTGCGTTACGTTGAGACGAGTTAATAGTTAAATACGGACCACTTTCACAGTCAAAACGTGCTCACTTTCTTTCGGCCTTATGTATAATATTATACAGCGTTTGTCGCGTTCGTTGCTGGAATTGAATAATCGCTAATTCGAAATTAGTTTTTAATTTTATTCAACGAATATAATATAAACATTGGATCTATTAAAGAAACTGTCATGAAAATCGGAAAACACATTATTAAAGCTTCATAATCCTATAGCTATATCAAAAACTTTGCGACTTGTATGAAAAGGAAAACTAAATCTTAGATTTTAAATATTTTATGCTGTCTTCTAAAACAGGACTACACGTAATATTGCGTGAAAAACTTTGAAAAATATTAAATGAATCATTATTTAACGCTGTCTTTACACTTAGAAATTTTTATTTATTGTTATAGAAGTATATACATATATCGATATACGAAGAAATATATACTAGATAAATAAATAAGACCTGAAATTAACAAATCATTCATTTATGTATATTTAATCATCTTCAATCAAATGTGACAAAGCGAGCAAGTTTGTTGTTCTCAGTGCAACGCACGCGATAGTTTGGTATGCGCAGTGCAATCGCTTTCGCCGGCCACTGACCAGCCCCGATGCCATGTGGAGCGGTGACGTGGCTGATGTAACGTTCTGATTGTTTTCGGTTTGAGCAACACTAGCACACGATCGATGTACGCTTAGGCCCTTTACACACAAATAGTGACTATGGCCTTAACCCTTCTGTTTTTAAAAAGAGAACCGTGTACACCAGTGGAACAATAAAGAGTCCATGATTATAATATCTTATAAGGCAATATTCTAAAAACACTTTTTTTGTTACAATAAGGAGTATGTATTATTACGGCACATAAAAAGACATCGTAATAAGATAAGTCAAACAAAATTAACAAAAAGGACTCTGAGTTTATCGCCGGATGTTTCCATTGTGGTCGCTTTGCTTACAATATGATAATATATTAAGAAAAATACGCAATGAATTATGATTTACAAAATTTAAAGGACACTTACCAATAGGTGTTTGTAAGTATCCTTTAAAACTATACTAACTAAAGTGATTTAACTTCAACGTATTATGCTCAAGACACACGATTTGGAAACGAATTACTTGAAAATTAATCAGTTACAGCTCTAGTTGTACTTAAATAACTTCGTTTGAACCGGCCTTACAATGGCAACGCGGTGTCTCGCAAGTTAAATGGCCCGTAATAGTATTAGGCATAGGTAGAGTTCGCAATTAATCGCTCTATTGTAGAAATGCGGACTGATGGCAATGATAGGTAGAGATTGCAAAGCACCGGTTTTATATCTGTGTCAGTACATAGATGGGTGTTACTAGAAGTTGCTGGGCGACATTGTGACGCTTAATAGGCTGTGTAATTGCATATTTAGTAAATTAGCAGATATTACTGACCGGCCGATCCTCCTGTTGATAGTATGACTAGTGATTTGTACATTAGGACAGGCATATTTTCAGTGTCTGAGTATAAAATTATATCCATGTAAGACTATTATTTTATTATATTCTTTCCATCATTCATATATATGTATGTGCGTAGTATATCTGTATATATGCGGTTTATCAAGCGTCCAGTTATCATTACACAGGCTCTGTTCAAGCCAACATTTGGATCGGGTCCTGTTCAGATGAATATCATACATATTATCGCTTGAATTTAATTTAACCTTGGTACAATATATGTAGGATAACAATAATTATATCACTTTCAATTTGCATGCTTTGAGTCGAAATTTTCGATTTCCGTGTGCACTATACATGTTTTTGACAAATATAAAAAGAGCCATATAAAATAATTTGTCGTAAAGTTCGATTACCTTGAGATCGGTGTTTAATATAATAAGTATAACTTTCTCTGTTTAACCTGACCTGTTCCTAGATGTAATTATGACAAGACCGTTAAGTATAATGAACATATTCCTTTTTTATTCATGATACTAAAAACACAAATATAGTACACAACGTGACATTAGCAAATATGATCTTGGAACAAATTTCAAGTTCAGAATTTAGTGTTTTTTAAACAATTATGCAGTCAGGAGGCTGCGTCATGACCATTCACGGTCGACATTGAATAGGGCTGTAATGGCAGTACTGCTAATGTTAGCATCAGATCAGTAAATAGAACTCGTTATAGGCCTGTCAGTGACTGCCTCGTTGGTCAGTCGCGCTTGGAACCACCAAGCGCGACTGCTAATTAAGAAGTACTGGGTTCGATTCCGGGGTCAATCGACCCTGAACAGCGCTTTTCCAACTTGGATTATGGCTAATAGTGACTAGAGATCTTTATTTGTATCCAGTACATACAGACAAAGCAGTGAAGTACTCCCACTTCTCAACATTTAATTTATTCGTAACATTTATAATGTTAGGATGGATGTATTGCTAAGCGTCCACCAGGCAAAAATCTACGTTGAAACCCAGTACATTGCGGAAATTCGGCCCAGGATCTCCCAATCGGCAGTCGTACAACGAACGAGGCAGTCATTATCATGACTTCAATATAATATAAAACAATTTTATCATTGATAAAATATTCATTTTCCATCAAAGAAAATATTTGCAGAGATTTAAAAATTCCTTATCCACGTGCTAAATACAGCAGGTAGTAAGCACCAAAGTGACAAGCAGAGTGTAAATAAAAGTTGCTAATTATATACGCACACCGACTGAGATCACAATACACAAAAATAAGTTAACACAAAAATTAACCTTCACTGTATTACAATACAGAACTAATTTCCAACAACAGTTCTCCTATACGTATAAGAAAATTTCATTATGGAACAAAAATATTCTTTGATTATGTACTTAAAATAAAGAATATAAGTAGAAATAGAATGATAATAAGCGTTATCAGCAATTGTTCGTCTTTGGATCTACAATTAAGAATAGCGCATTATTCAAGCGTACGACGTTCCGTAATCATAGCCTGTCAGTTTCGTTGGTTTTTGGGTTGTCTGTGCGTCGCGTTGACATTCTTTGTTTAGGACACAAGTGGGTACCAGTAGTTCCATTGTACACTAACGGAGCGCAAACACGCGCTGTTTGTTTGTTTTAACGTGCGCTTTGTCAACTGTGCGGATAATTAACGACTTGTAGGTCAACGGTTACTTTTGTTCATAACTCTTAAAGTAACTGAATCTGTAGAACAAAAGTAAGGATATTTCCCAATTTTGTATAAGGAGAGTGAAGTATAAGAAATGATTCGTCACTTTTGTAGTTAAGCAGAAAATATTTTGAGTTATAATTCGATTAGAATATGCAAAAATGATACGATGAATACCAATAATTTGAAAGTTCACAAGTAATATATTAGATATGGTGGAAAATGTCAAAATATGTAAAACTATAAGAGGCGACATAAAGTATGCCGAGCGACGTTGCCGACTCACTGACCATCGCGGCCCACTGTCACTCGAAATGTGAAGGGCTTATCAAAAGATAGAATTTTGTTTGTTATAATGATTGAATTATTAACAATAATATTAATTTCTATTCCTTTAATTAAAGTGAGTAAGTGAGACATACGTCTTTTTACACTTGTGCAATTTTTATTACATGTCTTAGCCATAGCACTAATAAATTTAATAAATATTATGTCATCGCTAAATAAAACAAAAGAAAGAAATTTTTAAGAGGTTCCCATGGTAGAAAGCAGAGAAATGCGAATGTTGATGATAATGTTGCGTAGCCGGCATACAAAACGTTACAAACTTTTTTTGAAGAAAGCCTACGAGTAAGCGAATACAAACAATTAATATTTACAAAGTTTCCCTGAGAGAATTATATATTTACAATGCGAATGTTTATGGACGTAGGCGCCGAGGGAGGCCGAGACTCACCTATCTAGATCAAATAAATAAGGTTTTATTTGATGATGACTGCCTCGTTGGTCGTGTTGGTTGCAAGTGCGACTGACGATCGGGAGGTCCCGGGTTCGATTCCAGGGTCGAA
>DWTO01001771.1:0-15368 GCA_018244755.1 Jemadia pseudognetus
CGTAACTGGTGAATTGTGGGAGTGTTCTACACTCCTCTGCCTACCTCTTCGGGGATAACAGGCGTGATGTTACGTTTGTTACAGGGAAAGCTTATGCATTAACCCTGATGAAGACCGTCCTGGTCCGGATATTGCAGAACTTTCATATTACGGCGGACTACAAGCAGCTCCGGCTGACATTCGATGTCATGTTGAAACCGTGCGCTGGATATTCCATGAAGCTGCGCAGGAGGACGTGATGCTAACATGGATATTATATAACACTAACACTGGTTTAAATTGATTCGTTGTAAGAGCAGTGTTTGTATAAACATGTATAAATCATATTAGGCTATCGTTAGTAGTTGACTGCCTCGTTGATAGAGTACAAGCGTGCGTCGAGCAAGTGTGACTGCCGATCGAGAATTCCTGGGTTCGAATACCGGGTCGGGTGGATACTATTGGATTTTTCTGACTTAGAGTTTCTAGTAGTGGCTCGGAATTTGGATTTGGATCTGACGCGTGGCAAAAGGCTCACCCTCATTCCATAGTGGGATGTAAACGTAACTGGTGAAACATGGGAGTGTACTACACTTCTCTGCTTAACTCTTCGGGATTACAGGCGTGATGTTACGTTTCCGACCGAGACGAGACACGAGAATTTCCGCTGACATCAAAACCACCACTGAACATTGAACTTTTCGTTTATTTTCGGTCGTAAGCGACACCGAAATTGCGACCATGACCAAGGTTTTTTCGGAAATATAAATTTCGGTCGGATAGTAATACATGTTTCATTTTATTCCAGAAAAAGGAGTGTTCCTAGTAAACAGTAATAAATCCATGTTAATAAATGTTACGGTTAGAACTTGACCGAATGTTAAATTAATTAATATTCAATAATTGGGTTTTAACCAGTAGGTAATAGAGTTTTAAATAATACTTAAATAGTAACTCATAATTAGCTAATAACTATTATTTAATAATTGAATAATAACGAACAGATTCGTATGCAGGTCTTAGAAGTCACGCAAGCAGAACCCTAATACAATGAAGGGGCCGTTTTCAACTACATGTTTAATAGACACTGGGCGCTGGTGGGGTAGGATAATAGAGTATGGTGGCGGAGCCAAAAGTGGAGTTGGATAGGAGTGGCGTTTTATATTAAATATGGATACAAAATTAATCGAGCCACTAATTATAATTATATCAAAATATGGAAAATATTACGAGAAATTTGCACACTTTAAAGTTGTTCCTGTTGTTGTAATTGTAGCCTCATTTTTATTTGAAGAAACCGCTGTCTAACACTGGAACGGTAACAGCGGGTTCAAGGTAATGGAGACGACGATTTTTTGGTAATATATCAAGAAAGGAAACGAAAAGCCGGATATGTTCACAATACTTTTATTTCATGAAACACATTCAGTATTTATATACACGTACAACTTGTTCATTAAAAACTCACTGCAGCTGTCGAGCGGACTGTCCATAACTTAAAAACTCACTGCAGCTGGCGAACGCACTTTCAAATACTCTATCAATATAAAAAAAAACAGCTGACTACAAGATTAATTACTTTCAATAAAAAAAATAATCTATGGAACACATAATACATGTAAGTTACTCAAATGAAATTCACTCGACAGCTCTAATTTTTCAGCTTAAAATAATATAATTGTTAACAGTAATAAAAGATATCATCTCAAAAATAAAATTTAAAATTGATTTCTTTTTATTTGGTAATTTAATAAAATTGTTATAGAATTCACATGAATCTTTGGAATCGTTAGATTAATTTCTAAACTATTTTGTTCCTATTGAATGTTAAAATACTGGGCACTATGTATAACTAAAAACTGTAGTGTTGGGGGTCTTTAGGGGTTGTTGGTAAAGGGGTCCCGTGAGGTACTGGGCGAGGGGAGTGAGGGAAGGTTGAGTTTATTAACGTTTTTATTGAAAATATCTCTATTGTCACGTATTTACAACATATTGTAAAGTTATGTGCTAACATCGTTGTTAGTTGATAATGGAAGAGGCAGGATTAACGGGTGCATAATAAGGATCTGGAAAAACAAACGCAATATGACAAAGGAGGTAAGAATCTTCACCGTGTTTTAATATTGCGCTACGTATTTTATGAATGGTCACAAAATAGTCGCTTCAGATAAAAATCTACAATATTAAATAAATAACAATTAGTAGTAGTTGTGTTCTGCCCACTATTTAAATTCTCGAAAACATATTTTACAACAGTTCAAATGGAGATAAAATAGAAAATTGAATTCTAATTTCGAATGTCACAATACGTTAACAGTCTACAGTAGGTATAGTCTATTTCACAACATGAAACCTAAGATCGCTTTGACACAAACACGATAGTCTATAATGTTCAAGGTGTTTAAAAACTCTTTTTTCTAATATAACGCCTAAGAAACGAATTTGCTTTCGCAAAATTAAGGATTAGAAAAAAAATGTCATCCAATATAAGGGGCGCGTAGTTAAACCATACAATTTAGTTCCGATATGTTATAAACACTCATCTCTTATTATATCAAACAAGGAATAAATTACATTGGTATGAATATACACAGGTCCACTGTACCTAATACAAAAGTTAATAAAAATGTTCCACGATCAAGAACAAGTCCGCTATGTTTTATTTGTTCGCTAGTGTTCCGAGGGGCTCTTTCAGACAAGGGTATTTTACACGCGCTTTACGCTCTTGATGGCATGCGCGTCAAAAATGCGCTGGTGTGAAAGACCCCAGCGTGCATACGTTCTTACGAGACGCGAGGGGGCACAAAGCCTTACGCGCGTAAAAATACGAGCTTATACGCGCCAAAAATACGCTGGTCTGGTAGATCCCTAAAATATATAGTCCACCAGCGTACATACAGCAATGTCTAATATATAATAAGAACATTAAAAATTGCACAGTTCGACGCTTACTGTCTGTAAGGCCTTCTTAACTTGACAAAATTATCGTATGAATTATTAAAAGATTAGCCATGGCATCGCCTATAGTTTTACAATATATGAAAATAAATATTTAACGGGCACACGATATCCCTCAGCAAAGTTTACAAATGTTGCAACGATTTTTGTACATAGAGTACGATTGTCTATGGATAAAGTGTTGTCCATATATAAATATATTTTCAAATATATCTATTGCAATATAAAAAGAAAAAAATGGACGCTGTACCTACCTGGAGAAAAGATTAAATTACCGTGTTATAACAATAATTGAATAATGTGTTTGAATGAACTTTAATTTTTGGTAACCATACAATTACTACATACCGTGCACCCAAATATTAACATCATACAAAAATAGTGTCTATCCAAACAGCATTAAAGAAAAACAAAAGATATACAACTTTCTTTAGTATTAAATATTGCACAAACATGGCTTTTCAAGCGAAGTGGACGTAAAGGTTACCGTGCGACAATAATATTACGATTGATAAAAATAAATCGACTAGCATCATAATACTTTCAACTTCAACTTAAAATAAATAAAACTTTAATTTGATAAACTCCTAAATTATACACACGTATGTAAATTAAACGCTTAAATTAAATTTATACCACACCTTCAGGCCAAGAGACGAATATTCTATTTTAAAAATAAAAGAGTTAGTCACTTTTTTAGGCCACCGACTAGTTGTCTATAATAGGTACACATAAATAGACACATCATCTACCATTAGGCTTTTAAGTTTTATTATATAGTGCTCTTCGATCAATAAAATTTATTGACAATGTCGACTATCAATAAGCTTCATTTGGTAATTTCCCAAAACATTCTTGAATACGTTGATATAACTGAGCTGTTTTGCTAATTTATACCGTAACATGTTAAATGTATTTCAAAAATTACCTTTTTTTAAACAGAGTAAAAATTTTAGTAGAATCTTGTTTTGTTGATAAATTTTGCCGTTTTTACTGGATATATTTTTCGTTGTAAAACGCCATCGATGATAATAATACATTTTGATTACTTACATTTTATTTTGACAATGTAAGTATGCATATTATTTATTAATGTATGTTATGTATTTCATGTGAAATAAAATATTTATAATTGTTAATAATGGTTTTTCAATTTACAAGCATTTGATTTCATGTTATATTTACACCAAATGTGCTTGGTAATACGCGGTAACTGGCCAATTTTGGTGTCAACATGAGTAAGTTTTAAAATCTCACCTGATCCCGACGGCGTATATTTAAATCTTAGTGTCTGAGTGCCGTGCATTAGAAAAGAACAAATATACTTAGCCACAAATGTAGATACTTTAATTTTGGACAGAAGAGTCCAATCCAAAGTTAATTTTTCTAAAGTCAATGGCTGATTATACGCTGTCAATAGTTTTAAAATAGAATTTCGTGATATAACGCTAAATCACAGTCTATTATTATAAACATTATTAGATAAATAATTACCTAAACTTCTTTTACAGGAAACATTACAACGTCAATACGACGGATAGATTTATTACCTTATTCATAAACGCTGATGACGAGTTCAATAAATACGTATCGTATTGTACCTTTCGTTCCTGCATATCATTCGCTATGTGAGAGAAAAGGATAAAACATTCACTAATAAAGACACTCACATGCAGCATTTATGAATAAGGATGTGAAATACTACAGTTAAATTAGTAGTATTCGTGTATACTAGAAGCGTCCAATTGAACAAATTTAATGATAACAATCTAAGATAGTATTGATGAATCAGTTCATTTCTCACAATAGAAATGAATAATTCAATTTACTGTGTATTTATTGTGTGCATGCGGAACAGATTTCCTTTACACATTCTCGAAATTTACTGAAATTTGTGTCTAAAAAGTAGTTACGAGTCAGTTTTAAATGCAAACAACACTACGCGTGTTAATTCTTCATTGTTGCCTATATGTTACTATATAGGTCAATGGCCATGGCCCAAAAGGATCTCGGCTGATACGAGACCCTTTAGTTGTAGCTGCTGCACGATAACGATAATTACAAGTCTCCAAATGTAGTTTTATTCGAGCTGCTTCTGTTCTACAAAATATTGGGAGTATCGTACTGGGAGCGGCGCGCGCGAGCTCGGCGGCGTCACCAAGTCCCTCGCGTGGAGCTAGTCGAAGGACTTAGACGGCTTCACTCTGTCCTGTCTCTCTGTACTGGTTTGGCTGCCCCTGATGATAAAAGGCAATGGCTGTAATGTCATAGGGACGAGGATATTGAGGCCACAATAATGTCATAAAGACAATTTGTCTTTTTTCTTTGCATTGAATTGTTATTACTGTAAACAATCTTCGGTTGACAAACGATTGACAGAATCAGGGTTTTTACTGTACAGCTTTTTTCTATTTCCTTCATATCTGCACGGGATATGGATACACTAAGTTAATAGATATACATATCATAATTATGTATTTTAAATCATTCGATAAAAAAGATATATCTTTACGCTAGTTCGCTCACGGGGTAGGCAGAGAGCACTGAGTGCCAAATATCTCTCACCTTACATACCTGTGGCGCTGCTGGTACATTCATACATAACTGTCTTGTTCAAAATTTAATTTTTAATTAAAGTGAACTTACCAGTTAAAACTTAACCGTCACAACATATGACACAACCTGTAACAAACAGAACGATAGTAAGATGGAGTGAAAATAAGTTTTACTTAGATTTACGTCATGTATTTTGTTAGTATTGTGGACCAGAATTTAATCAGAATTAATTCATTTTTCGACTTCATTAATTTAATTGTTAAATAACATGGAATATAATGTGTTTGTGTATTTTTGGTATTATCAAAGTATTCATATAAGAAGAATACTCACCGTCCTTTGTGCTTGTGCGGTTTGGCGGGCTCATCATTGCGCGACGCGCGGCGCGGGCTCGGCGCGCTCGGCACGCTCGTCGGACTCCCCGCGCTTGCCGCGCTCGCTACGCTCACCGCGCTCGCCGCACTCGCCGCGCTCCTCGCTGGCCGCTCGCCGCCGCGCGAATTTGCCGCGTACAGGGATCTGCAGGAAACTGCTCTTTCATTCCGATTATACAATCTAATAAGCGTTCGCTCGTACTCCTCATGCGGTTACTCGCTTATTATAAGCGAACGAGTTAATAGAGTTAGGTCAACAAGTCTAATTCGTTTGTCTATTGAAGCCAACGAACTACCCCGGATGAGCACTTCGTTCCTTGAATATTTAAATCCCTGATTTTCTACGGACCTCTGGCTCAACCTCAACTCAATAGTAGAAATTTACAAACATACCAAATACAGAATTATACTCTTTTTCCCTTATAATTGAACACTATTTTTAATACATTCGAGACTGATGGATTTTATATAAATCTAAAAAAAAACACCTTTTAGGTTTATACTGTTAATTAATATATGAATAATTTGCACTTTATTACAGAAAACAGAGTTTTTTATTAATCAACAGATCAGTTTCAAGAGTAATCTAGAACTATTAGATATCATTTCAAGATGGAAGAGATCATATTATAAAAGTGTATTATAAAATTGTAATAAACTGTTATGAGCTGTAGAAGAGGTAAATATGAGACAGGTCTATATGGAGATGCTGTTTATTATAACTGTGGTTATCTGGTTGTAAATTACTTTAGGACTGAACTTTTACATGCTTTCAACATATGACAAACCTGAATTTAGGTTGTCTGGTGCTGAAGTTGCCTGGTTTGCGTCGCAGCGATTGGAACGCAGTCTTGATGGGCTTGTCGGGCGCCACGCCGCCGGGCTCGGCGTGCTTCGTGCGCGCGAACGTGGTCACAGTCAGCTGCAAGTCTTTGATTGGTTCATCGGACGCTACAAACAAATAATTATTTATCTATAGTTCAATTATGACAGCCACAATCCGTAATTCAATACAATATACTTCATTGTACATTATAATATAAAGGATGTGTTACATATACATCGCAATGCAGTCCTTATTGTTTGTATTTTCGTCAATACAACCTAGATTCATTGTCTTTGTTTATGTATATTTATACAGAATATTTTTCGGTACAATATCACGTAGCGTGGAACGCTCTTCGGCTGCGTAGAGTGATAATATATATAAAGTTGATGGTTAAGTTCAGTAGCATGCGAGCTATTGGAAATATCTGTTTGGGGTTAATTTGTGCAGTTCCCTTGCGACTGAAATATTCAGATTTTATGCACCATTTTAAATAGTGTACGAAGCTGGTACACACTGAGAGGTTGAGTAATTTAATCCTCAGAAACGGAATCGTAATATATATTATCAAAATTAGCTTTTAAAGTTTCATCAGAAATCATGTATTACAATTATACCTTGAAGTTACAACTTAGAAGTAATTTATTTGTTACACTGTACGTACTACGTACAGTAACGTACGACTAAGTGGCGAGGAGAGGGAACGTATTGGGTACTCATCTTTACATAACTCTTCGGAGAATAAAGAAGTGATGTTACGTGTATTTATCAAAGCTATAAAATACACTGTAAACACTGATATACATATTTCACATTCAGTGGCATCAAAGCAACGTTACCGGTGAACTCCTCGATGGGCTTGTCGATGGTGTCGTGGTCGATCCAC
Organism: Jemadia pseudognetus; assembly: GCA_018244755.1. Lineage (NCBI taxonomy): Eukaryota > Metazoa > Arthropoda > Insecta > Lepidoptera > Hesperiidae > Jemadia > Jemadia pseudognetus. The sequence continues at coordinate 7,580 of DWTO01001771.1, forward strand.
GTGAGCCCCATCTCCACCTTCTCGGCCAGGTCCTGCCAGCGGCGGCGGTTGTCCAGCGTGCCGCAGTACAGCGGCTGGATCCACGGGAACGTGTCGGACAACACCTTGTACAGCGGCAGGCAGATCATGTCGATGAACCCCACTTGCATCTGCGGCAGCTCGTCCTTCTTCTCCCTGGAACATTCAACCGTGTCATGATTAGCAAATTACTAATTAGCAAAAAAAAATATTATTTTTAGAGGACCCTTATTCGACGTATATTCTACTAAATTAAAAAATAAAACGTTAGAAGGGGACCTACATGGAATTATTCTGTATTATAAATATTATTGGACTTGTCTCTGTAAGTAATTTGTAATGGTTTCAGGTATAACTGACTAAGCGGCAGATGTTGTTTTGTACAGTGAAGTAGGAGTGGCTTTTCGAGGAGCTACAGACATCACCAGTGCTGAGTAGTAGCAGGACTAGTTGTAGCGGCACCACTTGCAATATCAACATGTGTTTAATGATTCTACAAAATAATGAGCGTTGAAATGTACATCTTTAAGATTCTAATTTAACGACTTCAATTCTATTAATTTTATACATTTTTAGTGCAATTCTCTGTCAAACTTTGGCGAGAGTAACAAATGGTATTTAAGTGTACTTCCAGATCTGATGTTGATGATATAAAAGCGCATTACCTGTCCATCATAGCGATCGGTTGTTGGTTCAACTGCAGCTTCTCTAAGTCGCCCTGGTCGAAGAACTCGTCCGCGACCAGCTTAGCCACTTTGTGCTGCACCTCCCAGGGCTTGGCGATGGCGGACACATCGCACGCCGTCATCATCATGCCGCATAGCACTACAACAATGGTATTTTGTATATTTTATCTGATGACATTAGAAGTCTCCGAAACCGGCGTGCGTGTATCAAGAGAGTGATGAATGTGGAAGAGGCACGACAGGTGTGCAACAATAGAGATATTTGGCACCCCGTGCTCTCTGCCTGCCCCGCAAGGGACCTGGCGTGATTGTGTATGTATTTATTATTATACTGATCCGATTAGCATTGTTATATTTACATTCTTTCTTCTCTTGACTCTGCCAGTCGAACTCGCCGTCGTCGACGAGTTCCAGAAATTTCGATTTCTTCTTGAAGTACATGGCGAGGTCCGTGGACAGAATGGCAGTCTCCACGACTCGCATTACGTCTTTATAGTCGCATGGCGATAGCGCCTGGAACAATACACAGAAAGAGTGCACGTGAATTCGACAAACAGTATGTACTATTTACAATTAAGAGATATTAATATTATGAAAATACTATGTCGATTATAGACGTACAAAATTTCCTTAAGCATAGTAGGATAGCTAATAAGAATTGCTTTGATAATAACTTACCTGGAAAATGTTATTGCTCTCGCTGTTCAGGATCATGACGCACTGGTCGAAGTGATGGTGCTCCATGGTGGACGTGGAGTACAATATCGCCAGCGGACTCTCTGTCTTCGTCTGGAAGGCGTTGTTGGTGCCTCTGTGGTCCAGGTCGTGGCACAGACACGCCACGAGCAGCCCCAGTATCTCCAGGTCGGACATGAAGCGCTCCATCTTGCCCGTCTTCAACATGGCGAACATAGTTTGCGCCACGTTCAGCGCGTGGCGCCAGTTGTGATACTTTACCGGTCTGTAATTCTTCTTTACGCTAAGAATCCAACGGCAAAGGACCTGGGAGTAAAGGTGAATTAGATTTCACTATACTTATCGATTTTTCACCCTACAAATAACAAAGATGTCTTGTTTACATTGATTACATGATTACATTGATTACATGAAACTCTTGTGTTTAAAAATACTTAGGTGTCCTTGACTGATGCAATGTTACTATGAAAATAAACATTGAACTCACGTCGTAAGGTATGTGGAACTTCTCAACTAGGTTACATTGTATAAACATACGCAGCGTGGCCCTGCACGTGTCCTCGTCGCTCAAGTCGAAGTCTGGAACATCGCAAACAATATATCAACACCGTTACAATCCTTTGTCCCTATAATTCGATAAGACGGTGCCCAGATTAACTTCACAATTTGAGATCACCAGTTCAATGTCTGGATCCGCTGTATAGCGGTAAGCCTTTCGTTACGTACCGTGGAATTGGAAGCTGTACAGGTTGTACACTTCCGCGGACGGTATGACCTCTTGGCAAAGCTTGCTGGTGTCTTCGGCGGACGCCGTCGCGTGGTACGACAGACATTCTAATGCAACCTGAACACAAATTGAAGGGAAATTGTTAAGTTCGGTATATTCTATCAATATGTAACAGGTACTTTCTATCAATATGTAAATCTATGTAATCCACGCATATCACTAAATTAACGAAAGATTAACTCAACTTAATAAACTGGGGGCTTATTTATTTGACGGCAATTTAATATTTATTGTTTTGAAAAGTTCGGTATAACAGAGCAATCGTATATATATGTACCAAATATATGGTCCAATATTAGTAACTATTTTACATTGTCAGGAGACATATCTGTTGCAAATTATATTTAAGTCACATCACCTTTTGCTTCGCCATGAGTTTGCAAGCGTTCTCATACATTTGTGTGTTGTGGATACCAAGACCGCAGAAAATGGCGAACGCCTCGAATATAGAAATATCGCCGTCGGTGAACTGGGTGCCGTTGTCCTGCATACGAAAATAGCTCTTTAGTTCATACTTTTTAATAAACTTATGGTATACAATGACAAATCTATTAATTACAGAACTGAAATTTAGAGTCTATATTTCATCATAGTTGTTTATTATTCATGTATTTTAATACATAGCGCAAGATTAAATCGCCGACAGACAATTCAGATTTTAAACATCTGGATAACTACGCCTTTGGTTCCTTTCTTATGCTATATTCTACAGGAAACTCATAATATTTTCTCAATGATTATTTATCAGATGAGCTGCTATAGTGAGAATGGGGAGGATTATAATAACGGGCGCCACCTTGTTAATGAGCTGCGCCACCCCGATGACGTCCTTGTTGGCGTTCACGATGGGCATGCACAGCATGGTGCGGATGTTGGCGGCGTCGTCCGCGGCCGCGTCCGCCAGCACCGCGCGGTGCTCGCGCCGCCACTCGTCCACGTCGGATATGTTCAGCGCTTTGTTCGAACGGGCCACCTGCGACGTATCATGTACTACTAAATAAACAATTTAAAAAATAAAACCATGTCAGTTACTTAAAAGAGGTGATTAAGATATTTGGCACTTGATGCTCTCTGCTTACCCCATAGAGAACAATGATGTTTTGTTATACACATATTAGAAATTATGAGAGATTTGTAATGAAATTGGGAATTGCGATTAACTTGATTAATCAATTGATCGATTACGATTTCGATTCGTTGTAATCGATTTCTTCATTTGAATGCCATTACATCGTGATGTCGACTGAATTAGTGTTTTGCGCGTAATGTGTGTAAAATGTTACTGTATTCACATAAACACATAGTTCTTACGTAATCAAATATCACACTTACCGCTAACGCAATACAAGCTAGAGTCGACCGATTATCATGCCGTGGTGTGAGAGTGGTCTTTGAGTGGTGGGCTCCCAGTTCGAAAAATGTATGGAAGCGAGTCGGAGCTGGCGGTGGTAAGGCTGGAATGTCGTTCCTACGACCGCCAGGCCGCTGGACTATACGTTCCAAATGGCTCTGGAAGTTTAGAAAAACATGTTGAATTAGAAGTTGGAAAAATGCGTATCGCGAAATCTCTACACTCCAGGTTATGGTGTGTTTAAAAAATTATTTACAATATTATGTCAAATCGACTAAAAATTAGATTCCATTTAAAAATGTTTCGTTAAATTCTTAATATTTTCTTGTCCATATGAATAACAAAAATGAGCATTTCAACAAAAATTAATTAATTGAGTTATATATTTATAACATCGATATTAATAGAGAAGTCTTATTTACCGATTCACAATGATCTGTATCTAAAATGAAAACGGCACATCTTTCACATTTTAGGAGCTCCCTCGCTTCGGTCATTATCTTCGTCACCAAACATTCCAGATTGCTTTGCTCCTCGAAGATACTCCGAGCGAGCGCCAAGAGGATCTGGTTCCTCTTGTACTCAAGGACTGATGATTCGAAGAGCTGAGCGTTTTGGATACCGATGCCGCAGAAGGTTAGGTAGCGACGAAATACCTCTACATCCCGCGTGGAGAATTCTTTTGATCCTGAAAAAGAAAAAAATAATTTCAATGACAAATTCTTGTATTTCCAAAATGATATAGGTACAATCCTTGTTGACTTTGTGTACATTCGATCGTAATCTTTTATTCGAAGGATTTAGAAATCGATTGGAATTTTATTAGAAAGAGAAATTAACAATAGTTCAAAAAATACGCATAATTCAGATTTTTGCGAAATAAATAGATGAAGATCGTAATTAAATTTATATTTAATTTTATTTTGAACTGTTTGTATCAAAGACGTCAATAGACATGGTTAAAAAATAAACTAGAATATAATTATGTTTAATACTTATTTCCAACTTATTTGCATTCAAACGCTAAGCTATCAAAAAACAATTTTGACGCAATAGGTACATATAAACAAAATCGTGATAGAAAAAAAATGTAGTTATGCAATAGCGTATAGCGGAAGTTCTTTATCATATTTGTAACAAATGTCGCCAACATATGCAAGACAAAAGGCACTATTCATTGCGGGGACCATTTCCGTGATCTACTTGAACCGTATATGCGAGATACTGTAAAGTCCGTTCGGGGTATTTCGTGACAGGAAGAAAGCAGTTAACATCTGGACAAAGCCTGCAAGTTGGAACTGTGGTTTGAAATCCTGAATAAGTACACATGCACTGAAATCCTCACCATCTGTTTTGTTGATAATTTGCGCCACACCCACGACATCTCCTTCGTAGTTGCAAATAGGCATGCACAGTATTAATTCAGTTTTGTATCCCGTTCTCGCGTCGATCTCACTGTTGAATCTGAAAATAGTGAGTGTTAGTGATTAATAAGAAAGATTTCTCTGCGGCAGAAGCACACGAGGGACGGGCTAGGTCCGACGCTAGGCGAGATATCACGGAAAAACATTCATGAAATAGGTCGGTACACAATTAAATTACGTATAGGTATAGGGAAATTTAAAAATGCCATTAAAAAGAAAATGTTGGTATGAATAGAATGAGAGAGGTACATAGGAGTTGAATGATGACCTAATGCCATGTGCCATAGTAATATTGAACTGATTATCATTTGGATGCATGACTAGAATCTGTTATGATAGTTCAATGTGTTGGTGTTTCGTGACATTGTTCTCGGGCATCATTGGATTATTCCAACTTAAAATTTTGAGTAGTAGCTTGGATTGGAATCTAGATTTCCAGCTGTATGGTGTATGGCAATAGGTTCACCTCAATTCCTTGGTGGGGCTTATAACGTAAGTAGGTGACAGTGGAAATACAGGCGAGATATTATGTTACGTGAATAAAACATTTCATTATCTAATGATAATAAATTATGTACTGATGATGATGACGATGAATAACTACATGGTGTGGATAACAGCAGAACTCGGGATGATGGAAAGATTGCCGGCAAAATGCGAATGATATATGACCTAACATATGTATTAACGGAATCAAACCTAGGGTCAGCGTACGCGTTCTTTATATTTATTGGATGTTTGGTTTGCGCGGCAAGACCAGCGACACCAACTCCAAACGGTATCCGTATTTCTTGTGTCCGAGCCGTCCGAAGTGCGTCATACAGCTCTGTAAATAAATCACACAATAAGTAAATCAATAAAGTATGCAATAGTAAGTTCAAAGATATATCGACATTATGTATGAGAGAATTGTACACAGCACAGTTCGGGAGAATGTCCAGTAGAGTTAGTATTCACAAAGTAAATCCATAACGTTAGACTTGAATGAAACACTTGTCAATACGCTATCATTTATAGAAGACAGTAATATGACATGGGGCATAGTCCGTAATAATCCGCACTGAGGGAGTCTGCAAATAATCTATCTTGTGGGAGACAACGAAGCTAGCTTACTGTTGATAGAACACGTCTGTACGTAATGTATTTAGGATGCTTTAGTTAGACGGTCTTATTAAGTAGGCAGTAGTCGAGTCGGTATTTATGAAATATATTAATACAAAGAAAATCTCATCGGAGTAGCATAACGAATTAGTTTGAACGGAAGTATTGCTTGAAATTACTTTAGTTCAGTGTCTTTAACTATATAGTTTGTGGACTAACTTGGAACGCCTTATGTTTTCCAATTACATCTGAGTACAACTAGAAATGGGTGCAGCGCAGGGTGCTATTGAAGACTTAGCTGATTGAAAAGGTTTTAGCAAAGAAATCTCTATTCCGAAAAGTTCACGTACTTTTAAAAACGTAAGGATTTCTTTGTTAGGAAATACACAAAGGACCGCAATGTACTAAATTATTTACCTGTGTGTAACCTTTTGGCGGTACAACGGAATAAATTGTACTGCAAAAGAGACTTCAATCTATGTGTAGTCAATGTAACGTCTGTAATATAAAACATGTTTCACAAAAATAGACCGTACAACCTTCGTGAGTCGGGGTGATAACTTTAAGAAATAACTATTATAATAAGATATCGCAATAAGTCTATTGAATATACAGGTACGACTTACACGTGGAAATCAGTTGTGTACAAATTAGCGAAGTTAATATTATTTAAAATTGATATTATCTTGTTAATATACTGCAAGTCGAACAAAACAGAAGCCTTATTATATACATACACACAAAATATGCATATATGTATAAAAATTTAGAGACTGATTGAAAATGTCAAAAGTGTACATCAAATTAGTTAGGTACATGTGGGGCCTCTACAGAATATGAACAGCCATATACTTTACAGGAAGAGATATAAACGAAATACAACGACAGTACTTACTTCGTTTTATCTCGTTAACAATATATTTCTTATCTTACTAGAGTTCGTTGACACAAGAAAGCATTTTCTTATGTATATTCCAGTTTATAAGGCGCCAAATTTCCCGCGTCATCTCTCCGTCCACCCCTATTTGCATATAATTGGCGTCCACAGAGTAGTTACCAGCAGACCAATATTAACGCATTTCCTCTATATATTTTGTTTGTAGGAAAGAATAAATAATGTAATGAAAATATCTGTATTTTCCTACATCTGTCCGTTCATCAATAAGTAACTTTAAATGCAACATTGTCTAACAATAAATATTTTCAATGATGATGATTATTAGACCCTGTTTACAGGTCACTGATGGATACTCAGATATCGTGATATGTAAACTGCGACGTTGAAATTTCTCTTGAGGCAAACATTATATATCATTACTCTGTCGTAGTGTAGTTGGTAGAAATCAATATTGTCGAAAAATATCGTACTAGATTGCGAGTTATAGTATACTTTACAAAAATGTATTAAGGAGTACGATATAGCTACACGCCCAAGTACCTATGTACTGAGCCGGGTGTTGTAGGTTTGATTAACATCCATAACAATTATTCGCGTGGTAAACGGAAGTATTGGTTATGTGTCTGGGTGTAAATCATCTATGTAAATAAGTATGATGTAACAAATATACCTAGATACATATATAAATTTACCAACTGTCTTGTCACTACAGCACAGGTCCCGATGCGCAGACTCGATGATACGAGTATGATGTTGATAATGATCTCAATCTGTGCGCACGTCGTTAACATTCTATCTATTACAGAGTAATCCTATCCATTGGTCACA
>DWTO01001772.1:0-15368 GCA_018244755.1 Jemadia pseudognetus
CAGTTAAATGATAACGGGTATTCATTGACTTTTAGGCGGTACGAAGTTCGCCGGGTCACCTAGTATTTAATAAAAAATATAAATAAATACAAAAATAAAATGTTGTAATATAAAAGTGCTATTTTATATCAAAGGACTCAACACGTGAATATCACGTGTAGCACACAGAGAACAAAAGCTCGTCGTCATGCTCGATGCCTGTAGATCGTCGTGTATGGAGTCAAACAATATTTTTGCCATTTACCAACATTTATTAACAGTAGGTACCCACATGTTATAGTAAGTTGGAACAGAAGACAGAGCTGAATGACCTCTTGAGTGCTACAAAAAAACTACCTACAAACTTGATAGATACGGCAGTTACCATATTATATAATATACATACATTTGCATTGGCGTTATGGTGTAGTGGTCAACGACCATGAATGATGAGCTGCAGGTGCTGGGTTCCAAACGAAAACAAATATGATGACCGGATATACTTATTACAAAGTTGGGAACAATATTATTTTTGTACATGTCTATGAGGAAACTGAAATTGCATATCAATTGTTTCCTTAGCACCGCGACACTAAATTATTTATACCATAATCAAAACAAAAAATGTACGAATTGTCCCAAGATTGTATTGATAGCTTATTCATAAATTAATTAACATGTAATATACAGACCTTTTTCACTGCAACGAATCCTTTTACTCGACGCTATTCATAACATCCAGAGAACCATAGATCTCGAACATATGTAAAATGTACACATGTATGTAGTTTATCAGCACCCTAGTTACCTAGAGTAGTCCTAAAATATATATATTTTTGATTTCCGACCACTTTCTTGTTCCACGGTTGGACACGGTTCTCCTTTCGGAACGACAGGCTTAAGGGCATATTTGCTACGCAACCCAAGTAAGGGATGGCTGAGTTCACGTGTCTTAGAAAACATTTTTTTATGAACTCTAAGGTGTGCAGGTTTCCTCACGATGTTTTCCTTCACCGTTACCGCAAGTGATATTTTACATTAAAAGGCACATTTTAAAAACGGATGCGCGCCTAGTTTTGAAACCGGGCTCCCGGGCTGAAAAGCTGAATTTCAAAATTCATTTATCAATTATATGTATATTGTCGTTTATGTTAGTGGCATTACTATATCGTCACACCAGGTATCTTGCGGGCTAAGCAGAGAATATGATGACTAAAGTAAAGTGAACCTTATATTAAATCACAAGAATCATGTGGCCGGTAGAAGTGGACTACCAGGTTCTCAATATGGCGCGGTCTGGTCGCCGCGCGCGAGACGGATCCGTTAGCTCGCCGACGTAGCGGTAATTAGCCACGCTTCTGTGACCCCGGCCGGCTCTTCGCACATGGCCATGCATACACGGAACACCCATATAACACATCTGGCTAGTGCGTAGAAACGTTTGTACAATTGTGGATTTAAAAGGGGGGATTACTTAGATATATATGAACAACGTTCGTACCAAAACCTCTAAAACTAACGCACTACCGTTTCGAGAGCATTTCTCTTTAAAGCATCTTGCATCCCCTACCGACTTCACTCCCCGGCCTAATGACCTCATGGTATTCGGTTTCATTGCAAGTACATTTTCACGAACTGCTCTATCGACAATTGGACGCTTGACATTGCTGATTGCGACCGGCAACGCAGCTTGCACGGAATCGGCTCGGAATCACGAACGATTTACAAACAGACGCTGTTGCGTCCATTGTATTCTCTATAACGGCGCGTTCGCTATCTCACGGGGTTAGTGCCATGAGACCATCCTCGAATATAATGTGAAACGGATATTAAACTTGACATTGCTTACGGTTTACTATTAAGGCAATAGTACATTTTGGTGTAGGTGACCTTAATTATATTTAAAACAAAGAATGTATGTCACAAGTGTGACAGTAGCTTTATTTAATTGCATAATACGTACCTACTGCGAATCACTAATTGCATATTTATCAAAACATAGCATACTTTTGCAACGTTAATTAGGCATATACATTATTTTTTAAATAGACTATAATAGAGAAATATATAGATTAATACTTATATAACTATATTTAATCTTTTAATAGTTTTTAAAATGAGTCTCTTGATACGGTAGAACAGCATTCCCTCATAAATAAACATTGTCTTATTAAATTATTTTCATACTGGTTTCAAAGTTTTATTTGTATTTGTTAACTTCATATGAAAAGACGAACACGAGTAAACAAATCAATAAAAAACTTTCTATCGTAAAATCATGATTTCAATGTTAAGAGATAATGAAATCTGACAGTTCACAAACTTGGAACTATCAACAGCTAATAAGTAAATACTTGTGGTCTAGCGGTGCTCAAAATTAGATAATAGTTCGTTAAATGTTAAGTTTGTATCTCATTGAGGGTCCTTATGTCAAACTGTAGGTATATGATTTAGCAATTTTCTGTTATGTATTTCATGGTATCATAGTAGCATGGACAGTATGAACGTGTTTTATTGCAATTTAAATGAATATTTTTGTAAGTTACAAAAATGGATTAGCACTTACAACCACTCATATAAGGAGACGCATCCAAATAAAGATAAAATAACACGAATATGAATTGACACAATTACTTCAATCCGGAGCTTTGACTATCTTTTCACCGCACGCCGGTACACGGAACCACTATGTATGTAGTTGCCGCGAGGGAGGCGATGTTCGTAACAATGGGAAAATAACAGGTGGTATAATTACGGTGACGGTGTGTTTGTGCCGTAGTTGACTTGCGTCGCTCGCGACGTGTGTGCGACGGTGAATATAAAACGATCGATTATGTGCAATGTCGATGTTAATCATATGTATGTTATGCTAAACTTGCGGATATGTCGGAATATCACCCGTACCTTTTGTTTACATGCGCCGCGTTGAGTCGTTTTTACAATTTGATCGATTTTATTGCAAGCGAAACATATCGATGTCATTTTGACGCCCATTGAGCAGCGGCCCGGCAGTGGTGGAAATTTGAGGCAAATCAGAGGTTATGTCTCTCCGTTAAGAAGAGCCCACAAGGGCGCTGCGCTAGGAGGGCACCGATGTTTTCCGCTGAAGATCCCAAGTCCCTCCTATTAGAGCTGAGGAAGGCCACCAGAGAGTTTTAGTGCGGTAAAGGTCCGACATAACGCGATATCTCTCCCGCTACCGGCTACCTTATGAAGATTTCGCCTTATTAATAACTCTAATTATTGTGATAACAGTGAGAGAAGATTTTATCGGAAGTTTCTAAAGCGTTTTGACGTGATCTGTTTTATCACTGATACCAAATAGACGACTTTCATATCATATAGGACTGCAATTATGTATAGGATGCGTAGAGATAATTAAAAGTAGTCACTTGTACATGTTTTATTGATGTGCTATTGGATCGGAACGCTAGCTGAGCTGAGATGATTAGACTAAGAACTTAAAAGGGTCGTTCTTTTCATAAGTTTCAATTTTATCTTCCCCCTATCTGTACCCAAGTAATAAGTTCTCCCCTTAGGGCTGGCAATGTTACAGACAATCCATACATAGAAAATAACGACAGCAAGTCAAATGAAAACTCTGTATTATTTGAATTTTCTAACTTGAAATTCCCAATAGTAGCGCAGGCTGCGGATTTGTGCTCTGTATATGGCAATAGGCTCATCTCATATTCCATGGGGGGACGCATAACTGATGAATCGTGGGAGTGTACTACACTCTTCTGCCTAACCTTTCGGAGAAATACAGGCGGGATGTTATGTTACGTAATCTCTTTTGTCTTAAACGTTGCGTACTTATATCAGATCGACGTAGGTACATAAATTAGGATATATGTAAATAGGACAGCCACGTGAACGATAGACGTAAGGATTCTTCTGCGAGCGTCGATATCATTAATAATGCATGTGACCGTGTGGGTGCTTTATTGCCGGGGGAGGGCCAGAGAGGAGGGGGCTGGGGGGGAGCAATGACGTGAGCAGACTCCTAAAGCTTCACCACGAAACCATGTCAGTGTGTAACGTGGACTACGGTTTACAAATGGACTACCTACTTGTATATGTTGTAAAAAAAATTAACATCACGCTTGTAATCCCTAAGCACTAAGCAGTCACTGTATGTATAATTTATTGAAATAGTAACGTAAAATATAAATCAGCGTGTGTGTATGTATACAGTAATGATCATAAAAGAACCACATCCAAAACTATATCCAAGGATGGAAATATTAGACAATAGTCTCTACCTAGCCCGTAATGGATCTGGCGTGAATACGTAATATATGTATGTAGTTCTAGTCTTAGCGCGATGACATAAGATTTAGAACAGGAAAAACAAACGAAATATTGAATGAGGTTACATGAGAACGTAGAAAAAATTAAGTATTTATTTTTTCAATAATATCTTATAAATTTATCGAATCAAATAACAAGTCAGCCATATTACACGACAAGTGATATAAAAACAGGGGTAGTGAATGTAACCCCAGTGTGCATCACAAAATCGATAGTCACCCCTCATTATACATATAATATTGCACCCCTAAGTGAGACCATTTCGGTCATTATACCCACTAGTTCTGGACTGTATCTGTCTGTGTTAACTCGGACACTTGGAGCTCGACTTAACGGAAGGGATAACTCTCGAGGAAGTGGCCACATTGTTCCCTATAGCCGTATTGATACTGAAAATGGTCATATACCCCACGACGTACTCTCGATGGTTGCGGAGGGCACTACATCTTTTTTCCTATAATCATGCATGAGGCCCAAGTATTCACATTACAGTCACAATTTAACTGAATATAGGACCTGTAAATATATGACGTCGTGGATCATCAACCCCTGTGTCGTTCCACTGTCGCACACGGCTCTGCTTTCAGAATTAGAAGGGTGAACGGTATTACACATGCATTGTATATTGTCAATAACGACAAATTAATATCACATATCATCACGCCTGTAATCCTCGAAGAGATAGGCAGAGGAGTGTAATACACTGTAGTTACATTTACGTCCCACTATGAAATAGGTAGTGAGCCTATTGAGCCTATTGCCATACACCGGGCACATTTTCAGGCCGATAAACACATATCTTCAGGCCAGGTCCCTCACGGGACAGGCAGAGAGCACCGAGTGCCAAATATTTCAATCCTCACAGACTTGTCACACCACCTCCGGACTCATCACTCTCTTCATACATGCACACCAGTATCAGAAACATCTGACTCCACCTTCAACCTGTATCTGACCTGTTTGAACAAGGTAGGTGAGTCTTGGCCTCGCTCGTCACCTGTGTCCATCAACAAATACTTATTTATATTATGGATTATTCAACATAGCATGTCACCTATAGCATCAGATCACAGTACAATGGTGCCATTTGTTCAAAATATTATATACATATGTGTACATCCCATAAATTTATAGAGCACTTATTCAAAAACCTTCAAGAGTCCCATCACTTAGGACTCTACAAGTGTTTAACCTTTATAAAAACATTCATAACATCATACATAAGCCTTCACTGTGAGGCATAATTTGATGTAGTAATAGAATGAGATCATATTAAAGTTCTATGACATACCACAATAATACATTTTCTGATTTGTGACATCAGCTAATGACATCATTGCCTATACGACTGGTTTTCTTGAGAATAATATAAGGTGTTATAAGATGTTTGAAACGGTAATGGCATTAATTAATTGTGAACTTGTAATGTTCATATGCAGTAACCATTAATCAATTTAATGATATCAATAAATGTGGGATACACTTTCTGTGGCTATTCTATGTATTTATTCTATATATTGTTTGTAGAAGAAGGGCGGTAGGTATGTAAGGTTTTAGATATTTGGCACTCAGTATTCTGTGCCTACCCCGTACAGAACCTGGCGTGAAGATATGTATGTATGTATTCTATATAAATTTGACTGCATATCACATCATTTCTTATTGACATGTGCTCTCCTTAGAGATCTCCAAAAGTATTCTGTAAGGCCTGTGAAGTGTGCCATCCCTTACTTGGCCAGCAGAGCAGACTGGCCATGGTTTTTGGAGAGGTTAATAAGAAATGAGAGGGAAATATCAAATATATAAACAAATTCGTAGAAAATATTAGCAGAAAACGTATCTTATATTTGTAGATCTGATAACATTGGTTAACGGTTCCTGTGTATGAGAATTACATGGTAACCAATCATAGTAACAATTACTCTACACTATCATTGTCAGAGGATATCGGTGTACACAAATTGCTGAAGAACTTGACTATAATCAACTTTCACTGCAGTGTACAATTAACTAAGTGTATATAAACGTTAATTGTTAAAAATGTACCTAACAATTATAAACGAGGACGGACGAGTAACACAACTATGATACGCGCCACCCAATTAGAGTGGAAAAACGTGCAAACATATCGAAATATTTGCATAAACAATTGAAGTTATTACAATACTATGCTAATTGAACAAATTTACTTGTGCCAAAAAGATACGCGATTATCTTGCGTTACACGCATACATGTATTGGCGCCAAACATGTAATCTATAAAAAAATACCGGTTAAGTTAACGCGAATCCCGCGAATCAACAGAAACTGGTCGTAGCGAGCTTATTAACCCGCGTTACATATCTGCTAGTGACTTGTTAAACTGCGGGCGAGAAGCGAGAAGCCTTCACGGAAGAATGGAATCACTTGAAACACAAAAGTGTTCAAGCGGATGTTATAGTTTTTATTCCTAGTTTAAGTTTGTTACGAAATACAGGAAACTTATCGGTTTTCGTTTTTTAATAGCTCACATGCAAAAATTCCGAACGTTGTCATTACATAAAATAGGCTACCGATACATACCAGAACTGACTTATTATTCCCCGAACAACATTTTCTTTCACACTTTTTTACACTTACAAACTCAACACCTAAAAAGAATTACATTTATTAAAAATAATTAACGAAATCTTTATCCCAATTAACGATAGTTTACACAAGCTTCCGGTGGCGCCACATGCGTCGGTATAAAATGTTGTAATCTGAAAATTAAGACATCATGATAGTTTATCGTTTGTTAATTCGTGATAAGACAATTTTAAAGATGCATGACCACGAATAACGGTGAAGTATTCCTAAGGAATGGGACCAGAAAAAGGGTTAATACGATCGATGCAGTCTTTAAAATGTAAAAAAACAGCATTTGGATCAACACATATCGCACAGTTAAACGTTTCGCTAATATTTATATACATTATTAAATATGGAACGTTTTTAAAAGAAAATTCGCTATAACCCAAGTAGTTTTGGAGCAACGGTCGACTCGGAGCCGGAGTGTTCTCCACGAGCTCATTGCAACAGACTTGAGCTTATGTAGAAAGACTTTATACAGGTTAAATATAAATCGGGTAATCCTAATTTACATATAGTTATGAACTAACATTATCTCTTAATTACCTACATATTATGTTAATATTATCTCGTGACTATTCGAGTCATATCTCAGATTTTTGGAAACGTTTTTGGTAACTCCACCATATATCGCCGTAGAGGTGGTACAATCCTTCCCTACGGTTGCACAACTAAAACAGTCAGTAGTTTTCATGCAGTTAACATACGAATTGAGATGATAAACATAATCTACAAAATTAATTTGCTATTTATTTATTTCATCGAAGTACCAAACAACGGACGTGCTAAATCTGCTTTCTGGGTTTTAAACACGACAAAGCGAGCACCGCTGTTTCACAGCAGCAACAGCAGCATCGGCGGTTTCAGAAAGTCTTGATCGCAATAATACTGACCGAACAGATATTTACCCCCACCCGCTGCTTGCTTCTTTTTTTAGTAATATTCCGGGACATCTCCTTTTAAAAAGATGTCCAAATTCAATATTTACCACCTAAGGGAGGGTATATCAGCACAATTAAAATAACCAGCTCCTCTGTGACTGGACGGGTGACGGTCTTACCTGGTGCTCTGCATTAGACGCAAAATGGTAAGTGTTCTTGCATCGCGATCGATTCAGCCCCCATTGTCGGCGCGATGAGCGCACGCCGCGTCCCAGATACGAACCGTGGAACCGGCGCAGCGGTAACTGGGCTTCGGAACAGGTTCGCAACTGTTCCCGTATCGACGTTGTACTTTATCGCATTCTCGATTGTTCCGTGTTGACCAATTTTTTCAAGGCTTTTGAAAGCGCAGATGCATCCTAAGATCGATCACGTGCACCTAGGTAAAGCCAATTCACCCTGACTTGCTTAGATTTTTTTTTCAAATTTTACTGTCTACGAATTTTTTTGGTTTGAATTTTTTTTCAACTTTTCCAAAACACTCCTGTATATTATGAAACAATTGTGTAGCGTTCTAACCAGACGACGAAATATTTCACGTTTAATGTTCTCGGAAGCTCACTGATGTTGATCCTATATCGAATGAGACTGAACGCTCACACCAGGACTTGTACATCAAAGTTCATGTTCAAAAGAAATTCTGTAGCTTAGCCTTAGTGATTTGTGAGTCTCAATACCCTCGGCAATGTTAGCGTAGCATTATTTGAAATAAATCTTGGAAGGAATGATACCTAATTATTTGAAAAAAAAAATTATTTACTTATTAAATACGTAACTACCCGCACTCCCCATATGTTCAAAATCTGTAATAGCGACGTATCGGTAGAACAGTTATGACGCACGATCAAGCGTCCCATCCGTCAGATTACATTTGTTTGGATGTTTCACCACCTCAGTTTAGTTGGATTTGCGCAAATTCGTACTGCCCTCTTGATTACTCGTAGATACTGATTACTCGTAGAGGTGAAACAAAAAAGTTCAAAGTAACTACTTATGTTAATTCTAATTGAAGCCTAGAAAAGGCTAAGTAAATAAGTACTGTAACCCAAGGCGAGTAATCTAGCATACTTAGACACACTTAACTCACTCGTGCCACTCGCAACAGAAAAACGTTTAAATTTGTTTATTAAACTGAATACAGTGAACAGACGAATGTGCCAGTTAGTGTTTGTCATCGTCCATTGACGTTAGAAAGACCGGAGGGTTCAAGAGCGAACTCTTTTCGGAAACCTGTCTTTAACCACGTCACCGCCGCGCATGCACAATGATTCAGTTGCCGAGCAATAGTCGGCCCAGTGTCATCTGTACATACAAAATAACATGTAATTTGTAGCGCGAATATCCAACAGTGCCCGACATGGTGTTTGAACCCACGACCTTTCGATCAGCACTCGCGCTTGCAAGCATGCAACGAGGCAGTCACGTATACTGTCAGATATTGATAGGAGAGTCGAGGATGTCCAAAAACGGCGTGCATATAAGAAAAAAGTGAGGAATGTAGAAGAAACACGTCAGGTGTGTAAGGATCTCAATATAAGGCACCTCTTGGCGTCATGATCAATTAATGGCAGTTGTAACTTAATAAATATCAGTTGG
Source organism: Jemadia pseudognetus (assembly GCA_018244755.1). NCBI lineage: Eukaryota > Metazoa > Arthropoda > Insecta > Lepidoptera > Hesperiidae > Jemadia > Jemadia pseudognetus. The sequence goes on from DWTO01001772.1 coordinate 9,441, forward strand.
CCCTCAACATTGCCAAAAGCAATAAACTCTCACCCCTGAGCTTACAATACAGGTTGAATACCCGTTCGCGGCGTGCCTACATGTATACTATCAAAAACACGTACGAGTCTTGTAAACGGAAACGCCAAAAACACTGACCACGTGTGCCACTAATAATAGACCACGCACGTACAGAAACGGCTAGCTCCTAGTTTGTAGAGATGTGTGTTTCGAACGTCTTACAAGTTTCTACTACCATCGTACTTATTTTATACTCCGAGAGAGATGTATGCGTGGAAAGTTCGACGCTTATTAGGCAAGAAATTGTAGCAATCGTCGAAAGATAGCAGCAATAGTTTACTGATTGATTTCCATTGTAGAGTCTCATTATTGTCAAGGTAGGAATCCTAGCTAACACCTTTGAATTTACATATTTAAGTGTATCACAATGAAACAAACATAATTTACAGTTGTACACAATGTTAACTGAGGTGTATTTGGATCGCGACGACCCCATGACCCCAGGAGTCACGACCCCATGAACCCCCCTGGATCCGCCCTTGGGTGGTGGTGGCACTTTAGCGAAGAAACTTGTTAATAATATGAGCGATTATTTACCAAAGCCAACATCGAACATATTGCTAAGATCCTCAAAAGAAACTTTTAAAATAAATGTGTATTGAAACACTTTGTAATCAAGTGCACATTGAAGCCATTCAGCTCCTCAAAACGTGAAGTACTAAGGTACTTGTAATAGATTCACATAGGGGTTTAAATATTGTATAAAAGTTTATTTATGTGAAAATTATACATATGAAATTTGTAATTGACACAGTCCATTAATAAGAAAATTACATGTATATTAGTTAGTAGAAAGGAATACATAAGATTGCTTTAAATAGAGCTATTGTGATCATATGAAGGCATTCATCAATCACAAATTTATTTTTGTATAATCCATTGTTTTATAGTACCAATTCATTGTTAACTATTTAAAATTACTCATATTTAACAATCAATCATCTAATTTTTACTATCAGCATCCTACTTGATTATTATTAATATATAAACTAATAAATAATAATGAACTAAAAGTTATAAAATAGGTAATAAACTAAAACGATATTAATTCACATTACAATTTAAAGGTAATAAATAAAGTAATCATGAATTATGTCTCATGTGTTCAGCGTAATTAGAAAATGCACTTATGACAATGGTTATTAGTTATGCAATGTAAGATACAAAGTGTAATTTGACATGTGGAAAACATCTTGCATATATGAAAAATTGTTGGGTTATGACACCAAAGCAAGAATAGGACATGAAACCAAAAAAAAATGGGAGTTAAGCACAATACAGGATAATTCTAAATTACTTCTTGTGTCCCTCAATGGTACAAAATAACAAAGTCAAATTTAGTTTCTGAAATCGCTGCTTATGGTCAGTAATCACACAAAAACTTATGAATCATATATCAAAATTTGACATTGAGATAAGTGGTCATCAAGATAAAAGACCACCACTGGTCCAATTTTAATGAGGTTTGCAGGGATGGGTCTTGATTTGATTCATGCATGTTCTTAAATAGATGCTACGGTAACAACTTAGCAGGGGGTGCTGCAGCATGCATTTGTATGTACAATTTGTAATGGCAGCAATTTGCAACATTTTGTATAATGTATGTTATGTACCTATGCTCGTTAAAAAGTTTAAAATAAAAAAAAAATTATAAATTTTAAATAAACCCCCAAAAGTTACAATGTAATTGAAAAGGGATAACATGGTTTAAAAACCCCTGACTTATAAACTTATATGATGAGAGATAATTAATGTATAAAGCTTTCATATAAGGTGGCAGCCCTCTACGGATTTTCTTGTGTCTGTTGTGTGTGTTGTGATTTTCTTGTCTTGTGCTCTGTTAGTTCAACTGTTCAACTAGTGTTGAATTTCAATATAGCTTATGTGACTTGTATCTATTGTATTGTATGTATTATCTATGGCCTGATCCATTAGTGAGTGATGTAGCAGCTCCAATAATTAAATCTGGTAATAATAGGCAATGTGTAATTTTATAAGTAGGTAATTGTACACAAATATTGAATCTGCTGAGTGCTGGGTTCAGTTCCAAGTTGGGCAAGTGAATGAAACATTTTGTTATCTATTCTGTATGTGGATATATGTATAATTTTTTGTGTTGTTCAAAGTACTATCATTATAATATAATGATATGATCATTACAGTACAATACAACAATAATTTTATCATTTGTATTCTATGTAAAAAACTGTAAACAAAGAACTAGCAAGAATTTAAATATTATGACATTAACATGCCATTTTGGACTTGATAACTGATAATGTAAATATATACACAAACATCAACTATCAAACAACATATGGAACAATACCAGAAACCCGTTCTCACCATCTATTCCATAATGGGACGTAAACATAACTGGTGTAATGTGGGAGTGTTCTACATTCCTGTGCCTACCTCTTCGAAGATTACAGATGTGATGTTACATTAATAGCAGAAACATACACTTATTTGCTAAATTGAAAAACTGAAATTAAAAACAAATAAGTTTAAATCGAGAGACAGTTTTTTTATGTTAATATAATCATTATTAGTTTGTTTGCTTTCAAAGAAACAGGGCTACTGTTAATCTAGATGACCAGATAACTTTTGCTTAAATTTTTTTTTTAAACAGTACCAGTACACAAAATATTCTGTGTACACTATCATAGATTTATTTTCTTTCTTATATAAAAATGGTACCTAAATATATCTACTCCAATAATTATATTTATTTTTACATAAACTGAAAGTAAACATATGATCGTATTTAAACACTGGCAAATACCTTACAAAGTATAACACTTAATTGAAAATACAACATATCTGGATATCTTACGTGCGTTAAAAATATATTTGAAGATCAAAAATCAGTGCCGATACTAGGTTTTCACATTTTTCTTCCCTGTGAATAATAAATATTTAAAATAAAGAAAACACATTTAACTTGTTAATTTCACTTCATAAGAGAAATTAACAAGTAAATGTTTTCAACTCTTTTTAGTTATAAACCTAGAAAAAAAAATCGTTCAGTTCGAACGATTTATCGGGACAATGTAGAAAATGTGGAGCGACTAATTCGGGTGCCGGACTGTATCGGTTCGTAATGAAATCTTTGACCTACCTTCATGTCCGACACAATTTGCTGGTAGAGGTTCCATAATGGGGAACAATCCTTCTCTGTAGTCCCCTCCATAGTCAAAATGAACACAATTATAACACAATAACACAAGAAACACGATCAAACACACGCAACCACACCGACCGATTCAAGAGCGGTCATCGCGCCATAATAGAAATACGACAACTGTTGCATTTTTCACTATTATAAAGTCAATTTTCACATGTGCGACCAATCTACATCTCACTTTCCGTATACATGTATAAAATGAACGCCACAAAATACGATATACAACAAATCAATATTTATAAACATGAACACCCTCCATCAATTCGGAACGAGCGACGAAAATGCCGTGTTATGACTGAACAATGATACGAAAATCACAATAAATACCGACATATGCAATCGGAATTTACGTCGAACCATCTATTCATGAAACTAGTTTTTTAAAACATTTTCATACACAAAACATTCAACCAAAATTAATACAACACAGTTTCACGGCGGAGCGACATCGACATCAACTAACTCAGTTTGTTTAGCTGGTTGAGCTGAGCCCGTTTGCTCCGATCGCTGTTGGTGTTGCTTGCCATTCGTCAATTTATCTCCAAAGTTGCCAGCATTGTTTCAGGATAAAAATAACAAATCCGTTTTATTTTTCTATTATAAATTATTTTTAAGGTTTGATTTTTCTAACGTAGCAAAATATTTCAAATGAGTGAAAATATTTTAAAATTATCCATCGTCTCCGCCTATACTTAATTATTTAATGGATGTATAGGGCTTCGTAGATAAAATAATATATTGTGATATTTATTTCATCACTTTTACTACCAGCTCTTTAGCAGCATTAGCTTTTATGATTTTGTATCCATGCTTATAATTTTTTTCTGGTGTGTAAGTAACTGAATCTTACTTCTAATTTGTATATGCTTTTTTCATCACTTTGACTGCCTGTTAGTTTGGTGGTTGCAATCATGACTTCATAGCAAAAAATTAGGTTCTGTCACGATGTTAGACAAAATATTACCAATTTTTCTAACTTAAAGTGACCTAGCAAGGAGTTTAGGTTTGTGCCCCGTGTACTTGTATGCTAATGAAGGCCGACCCCCTATGGGAGAAGGGACATAATATTATAATAATATTTGGTAAAACTGGGAGTGTTCAACCCTAACATTATAAGTATGTAATATGTATAACTCTACGGGGAATTAAAAGGCTTGTTATTGTTATATTATTTTTTCATGTTTATGATTTTCTATAATAATATGTAGCATTTATTTACCTAAAGATGATAACGAATGACTTTGATGGCACACGTATAAACAAACATATATAAGAATTTATAAATTGAGGTATTTTTTGACATTTACTGGAGTCAGTCTTGACATAAGTATCTGTTGTTGTGAAATTGTTCAACGTTTTTATCAGTGATTTATGTAGTTCGAGAGTGTGCAAATTAATAAAATTGTTTTAATTTTTTCATTCTCATCTTATAAAATGCCGACTGATAGGAATACTTCGGGCTTTGTACCTGGCTGCATTTATAAAATACAGCTTGAAAATTTTGTGTAAGTTACATGATAAATTCGCGCCAATACTTATCAAGTCAAAGTTCTACTTTGTAATCATTGTTTACAGCACTTATAAGTATGTGGAGTTATTTCCTGGCCCGACTTTAAATATGATTATCGGACCAAATGGTACAGGAAAATCGACATTTATGTTTGCGCTAATACTGGGATTGTGCGGAGGTTCGAGTTCGATCGGAAAAAATAAGGTGATTTTTAGTTTCTTCATTTGAGTTTTTTTTATTTTTACCTTAAAATGACAAAAAAGGGTCTGTTTTTATAACAAGTAATATAATGATTTCAGTGTTTTAACTTTATAGGTAGCATAATTTCAATTAATTAAATCTCTAGACATCTATATGATTAGATAAACATTTTTATAACTATACAATTGCTACTCAGGCACTCACAGTCAAGACGAAAGAGACATTTCATAGTTATTAGCTTTGAGATACTTATGTTGATAAACAACAAATTTAATGTCAATTATATTATGTACCAATACTATCAATCACTATGTGAACAAATAATAATCAATTAATTTATATATGTGAACATGTAGCTTGAATTTCTATGGATTTTATTATTACATATTTCAATCTGGAGTACACTAAACATTATGAATAATTAATAAGTAACTTTTTGACCCTTTTTATCATTCCACTGTGGGAATATGGGTCTTCTTTCAGGATGAAAGTGTTAAGGGTATAATCAAACATGCTGACTAAGTTTGGGTTGATAGGCATCACACACCTTAGGGAACAATTTTTTTGAAAACCCTAAACGTGTGCAATTTTACTCACATTGTTTTCATTCCCTGTTTGCCACCTTGTATTATGTTTAGAGCCAGCTTGATTCACATTTGTCTTTCTTCCTGAGTTCCTGCCAATTGCAGTGAGGTTGCTGCGGACCCAGTCTGAGACTCTGTACATAAAATATATTGTTAGCGCAGATGAAGTATTAGGTATTAACTAGTGTAAAATAATTGTAGGGCACCACTGCAATGTTTAATATTGTACTTTTATACTATTTAAAAAAAGATATTTAACAAAGAACAAAAACAGTAATTGTTCTTTGTTTGTTAAATATTCTTAACTTTATAAAGTAACTTCACGCCTGTAATCCCCGAAGAGGTAGGCAGAGGAATGCAGAACCACTCCCACGTTTCACCAGTTA
>DWTO01001773.1:0-15358 GCA_018244755.1 Jemadia pseudognetus
ACTAAAGTTATCGACATAGCCCAACGGATCAGCAAGCTGAAGTGACAGTGGGCTGGTCACATCTGTCGCAGGACCGATAACCGCTGGAGTAGATGTGTTTTGGAGTGGAGACCACGTCTTGGCAAAGTTAGTGTGGGACGCCCTCCGGTTAGGTGGAGTGACGATATACACAAAGCGGCTGGCAGCGGTTGGATGCGAAGAGCTGAATATCGAGTTCAGTGGCGTGCAGTTAAAGAAGCCTATGTCCAGGAGTGGACGGAAATAAGCTGATGACGATTTATCTAATCACGCAAATATAACGATGAAATATAAATTGTGAATAATTTATTGTATACATTTCTAGTACCTACCTACTCTATGTTTTTAGGTGAACCATATCCGTTATTACTACTATAAGCTATTGTGATTTTAAAGCTATACATATTTTATATGACGGCCATAATAAATTTCAGTTTAAGAGACACACGCCTCCATATTTTTGCAACTCCACAAGACAGATATAAACTGACTTCGATTGAAATATTAAAATATGGGTTCGGTATTACTGATCAGTATTATCACGTCAAAAATGCAGATATTGTTAAAGCAAAGCATAAAGCATTCACAGCGTACTGGTGTCCTGGATTTTGGAGGTTCTGGGTTCAAACCCCGGCTCGCGATCTGTTGGATTTTGTTAATTTAGATTTTCTGGTAGTGGCTCGGGTTCTGAATTTGAGCCCGGTATATGGCAATAGATTCACCACCTATTTCATAGTGTGACGTAAACGTAACTGGTGTAGCGTGTGTGTGTACTACATTCCTCTGCCTCCCTCTTCGGAGACTACAGGCGTGATGTTACGTATGATAGATCATGTATGGAACCAAGCATAAAGGAATTAATTGCGGTGTTTGTTATACGTGTTTATTAAATAAATAGACAAAGTTTAATAATCAACTTTCAATATTACGCAATATTTTATACCTACTTTCATTCATATTTACGCAATAAAATAGCAAACAATACAAGAATCTCCGATAAGTTGTGATGCAAAATAATGAACACAAGTGAAAAAGCGTGTTAATAAAATTTACACGCTCCATCTATAAAGTAGGTAGCTTTCTTGAGTGCGCAAAATTTCATATCGACAATTACAATTTTTTGTAATTCGTTTTTTTGGAGGAGGCGCGGCAGGTATGTAAGGATAGAGCTATTTCGCACTCGGTGCTGTCTTCCTACCTCGCAAGGGAGCTGGCGTGAGGATATGTATGTATGTATGTACGTTTTTTTCACAATCCGCTGTCACTTGGCCGCTGCCCCATGGGGACGGTCGAGGACGTGACGTCACTGCGCCGATTTCTTTCATGAACGTTTTCAATGCGTAATTTATGGCGTTTTTATGACTTCACATAAATACGTACTTCACGTGCTAAATGAATAAATGATTTATTCGCTTGCATTAAAAATCACTCTACCCACACGACAATCGATCATGTCGCCTTTGGTTATTTACGACGACTATTATTGGACAAGCGATGAAATCCTTTCTTTCTTTTATGAATTTTTAGCCCTTCATTGTTGAACGGAACTAACGAAAATGATTGTGACAACATGTTCGACGCACCATTCACAACGGCGCCGGTCTGTTATGCATAGGCCTCCGGGTCCGATTTTTGGCTGGATGGGTATTTGAAGAAAGAATTTATTATGTATATCTTTTGATCCATTGACGAATTTATATATCTCTTTTTTTATTGCATTAGTTGTCAACCAGGCCAACGGGCCACCTGACGGTGAGTGGTCACCGTCGCCTCTGGACATTTACAACACAAGTGGTATCGCTAACGCGATTATTGGACTTTTGGCAGGGTTTGTAACTGTGCGTATACTCTTACTTATATTCTTATTCACTGCCTTGCTGGTAAAGCGGTTGCTAACATGACTAATATTTTAGAGTCTGAATTTGTGCCCGGTGTATGGCAATACGCTCACCACCCAAGCCATGATGTCACGTAAACGTAACTAGTGAAACATGCGATCTACCACACTCCTCTGCCTAGTGCTTCGAGGATCACAGGCGGGACGTAAAGTTAGCTTTATTAATCAATATGTACAAAATAGCATTCAATATGTGTTTGATATAGCAAAGGACGATGAGGTCTAAAGCACATGTATGTAATTTAATATGCATTATTCCGACAGGCGCGATTTCGACGACTTACCACTTTGTGCCGCTAGTTACAGATGAATAGGCGATTCACTATTGCATCGTCATATAAAATATATCAGCTTTGGTCCCTTGTCAATTTCATAACAGATTAAGTATTATTTCTAAATCTGTATTGAATAAGTATATAATATAATCTTGGCTTCACGATCAACTAATACCTACCGTTGTGTAACTTGTCAGATTAATGTACCGCATATCAGTTTAAGCGAGATTAAGCATTTTCTATGGTTTCCTTGTACCTATTATTGGGGGAACAAAGTCAAACGCTGTACTTTGAAGTGAACTATTAATATAATAAAACATGTATTATTCATATAAAATACCACGATCATGACCATCTCGTAACTTACAAAAATAAGAAGTTTGTTTTGCTTTATTAAACTTGACATAACGGGTTGAATTAAAAAAAAGCAATAACTTATTCGAAATATTTATTATCTGTTGAAAGTTACGTCCTTCTAGCAGCTCAGTCTTCATACAGTTAAAGATACAACATTCGAAAGATATAACTTTAAGTACAGATAAAACACAAAAAAATCACATTAATTGAAGCTATAAAACTAATTAAAGTCGCTTTATTTTGGGTTTAAGTCGAAAATGTTTTTACCCTAATTGAGTGCACGATGTACTGGTAATTATGATCCGACCGTAAAGAATTTTAAAGCTGGAAACCTTCGATAAGGTTTAACGACTATTATTCGACAACCGAGAATATGCCTCATCGTGAAGCAAAGTATGAAAGGGCTCGTAAAAGTTTCTATTAGCGATTATTTATTTGTCTAACAGTTACTCAATATTTTGTCTGTACCTGTAAAAGTCTGTCTGTAACAGTTATATGTACTCAATAATTCTGTCCACCACCGGGTATGGATTACGGCACGTAAACGTAACTGGTGAAACGTTGGAGTGTACCACAATCATCTGCCTACCTCTTCGGGGGCTACGGGCGTGACGTTACGTTTGTTATGTATCTCCTAAGCCAATCAAGGAATTTCATAGACGGCCTAGTAGTTGGACGAAATCAGCCTCAGTTGGAATGGATTAACCCATATTCATAAGATTCCCTTAACGTGTTACTATTTTAATCATAAAAAGTAACTGTACCCGACAATTTTCAACCCTATCTTCATAGTCGGCTTGGGAACAATGCTAAAAAAAAGTAATAAATTTATTAAAAAAAAATTATTTAGTTAAAATGTTAATTCATTATGGTTCATGTTTGACTGGTAATTGATTTGCTACATCCTGGTGTATACTTACACATATTATAGTATGAACGTATATTATTCACTAGATCCAACACTTATAGCATTTCAACGAAATCAAATTAACTCACGATACCATCACACACGAACCTCCATTGGGATTAGAACAAAAAATATACCTAAAACTCTACAATCGTACGCCATATCGATCTATATGATATTGCAGATAAGGGTTATAATTCTGTGAATTAAAAACACTGGATAATTGTACTCCTGTGTACTGTAACTAATGATACATGTGTTTCGATTTTGCATTGAAGTAATTAATGTCAGCAAAAAATGGCAATGCGAGAATCCATTTCGAATTATACGTAGCTTCAGGGAGGTCCAATTGGCATTTGTTAAGTTAATTGCTATTCCGTTCACCGAGTAAAAAATATCTATACAAATCTAATTTTATGGAGTGCGTAAGGAAAATTTTGAATAACGAGTCTATCGAAATAAAACGAACAATATGTATAAAATATGTACATAACAAAACATATGAGCACCTTATAAGACGGCACAGTCCATTAAAAGTGTTTTCAAAAAGTGAATGTAGTGTGTTTGTCAACAGTGTAACATATTAATTTAACTGTGACCAATTATTTGTTTCATAATCTAGACAGTATTGTATGCGGCATATGTAATTTCATAGATGCTACATTTTGTCCTAAACTTCATTGATACAATTGCTGTTATGATCGTCACATGCTAAAATTATTAGCAATTTTAATGCAATTAATGTTGTTGTACCAGACTTGACAAAGGCACTGCCGAGTCCCTCTCTAATTCCTGAAAATCTTACCCTCATTCACTAGCACGAAACACTTAGTAGCTAGCTACTCGTAAGACGCCAAGGCTTTGACTATTCACCCCATTTCCCCATAAGTTATTTCACCGCAAAATTAGAATATCTGACGTACCATATCGCCGGTTATGGGGCCAAGATTAATAGCGACCATGGCGGGTTACGGGGTCACATAATGTTAACAAATCTCGCCGCCTCGAAAAGGGGTTTTTATAGTTGAGCCGGGTTAAATCCTCTGTGTTTGACGGATGACAGGAATAAATTCCAGTACTGTTTTCGTTGTAAAGGTGAAAATAATATCTCGTAAAATTATGGTAATGCGTTTCATATGTACGAATATATCCCGAGAGGTTTTGTTACAACCTTATATGGAATAACAAAATAAAATCTACCACTTAAAGAAATTGCCTTTTATACAGATTTTCGGTGGCCACGAAAACGTTTAACATTTGTTTGTATATATCTTCAAAATAACATATTTCATTACTATACGGTGATTTTTTCGTTCGAAAGCTGTACGAAATATATTAAGTAAATTTTCATATCTTCTGTCTCTCTCTGGCTACCCGCAAGGGTCCTGGCGTGAAAATATGTATGTATATATTTCACATTCTTAGGGAGTTGGTATAATTAAAGTATTCCAATTTGCAGATTACAATTTTTTCCAATGTTCAAGCTAACACTTCAAATTGCCTTTTGATAAAATCGGCTTTATATAACACATGCTTCCGTGTCTTAAGGTGCACAAACTCCTTAAAACAGATATTTAACTAATGCAGATGGATCATAGATAACGAAGCGTTGGAGACTGACTGTGCTTAGTCCGAGTGACAAACTAGTACGGTGTCCTAAATTACAGACGCGTAACTTATGTATATACCATGATGTACAGATTTTTGTGATATAAATTGACAATACTAATAAGATTTTGTAGATCACTAGCGAGATGTGAGATAATTACACAAAATCCGGCCACATACTTGTTTCATCATACTTTTGAATGTCCATTGTTCCCGGTAATATCCTCGTAGAAATGTGTCTTAATAGGTTAGGGTTGTCACTTTAGAATTATTCTATTTTATTTATTATTTTTTACATCCAATAAATGTTTATTGGGCGTCATAACATACATACGAAGTATATAATAAGTAATATAAGTAAGAATCAGCGTGATGCAACATGTTTTCTTTTTGATATAAGAAGACATGAGTTTCTAAATGGCAGACATGCTGTAATCGCTAATACCTACTTTTGATGCAAGGTTCAATAAATCATCCACATCAGGATTATGACGAGATTTATTACTAGTTTACTGAAACCGGTAGGTAAAGCCCTTAGCTACGGAGGCGACAAGCAATGCAAAGAAATTCAATTGTTAAGCGATATGAAATCGTTTTTATTACGGCTACGTAATAAAAACCTTCAATATAGGTGCGTAAGTGTGATGGAATAAGCGTTTAATGGGCATCAATGAGTTTTAACGAGAGAAGTTGTTTATGAAGTGTGCGATTCGTTTGTTTATGTTACGCTTACCTGACCTCGATCGAAACACTAGGTAGCCTAAAGCGATTTGCTTTGCATTAAGATACTACAAATATCGGTAAAGTGCATCTTTACATATAAATTTAAAATATATTTATGTGCTCGCAGATACTATATTTGAATATGGACTTTACAGATTGATTTATACAAACTGTCCTTGTTGATTTATATACATGATTACCTACCTAAAATATTCATTGACTCATTTGTTAAACAAGTTATGTACTGACTCACGTATAATAATATAACGTGACAGATTGAGGTCTGTCTGCTTATACGCCTGTCTTTTTTTTACGTTAATTATACATATTGACTTTGTAATTATAACAAAAAAGCATATACGCATTTAATGTTTCTTTGATACAAAAAGTATTTATAATCGATAGGATTCATGTGTATTATTATTGGAACAAAATTGTGGAATGTTATCCTAATACATTTTAAATAACTACTTTTGTTACTTTCAACTAAGTAGGCTTTTAATGTTTAAACTTTATTTGCCTATAATGAACACAATATCCATAAAGGATTTTGCTCTAAATAAAACTTAAGCACGAACCTATTCTGATTCGAGAATTTACAGCATTACATACTGATTTCCCGCTTACCACCTTAGGGATAGGTAGTGGCTGAAAAACAGCGCTACGCAAGACCAGTTATGAAGGTCTTGTGTTAGTACAAAGCTGAGCCACTCCCTTTGCCCGCAATTTTTATTATATTTCTTTTTCTTGTGTCTATTTTGTTTGAGTGGCAATAAACGTTTTTATTATTATTATTATTATTATTAAATGAAAATAAACTACACAAAAAGTATATTTATTGACTATCATCTCGTATAATTTTTGAAAATTTTAAATAAAACAATAAATTTAATTGAAGCGTCACATTAGAATACAGAAAATAGTACTAACAGTTTGTTTCTAGCAAAGAAAACAAATGTACAATGGATGTGGCAACCCTGAACCTCAGTCAAACAAAGGCGTCGAAATAAAACGTTCAAACGTGATGATTGTCTCGCAATAAAACTATTATTGAGTTCTTACGGTTCATTGGATCACCTGTACCTTTCCGGCTCAGTTTTAATAACAATAACATGGGCTCTTATGCACACATACATAATAGAATAATGAAGCGTTCGTACTCCGGCCGTGATTGCAGATTGAATTCGTTATCTGAAGGTAAGCAACGTAGCATACGGCTGGCGCTTGGATGATGACCGCTAGCGACAAATTTTCATTAGCTCTTTCGTGTTTCGGAGGGCACGGTAAGCCGTTAAGCCGTTCCGGAGGCCCGTAAAGGTGCTTTAAACACATCCTAAAAACAGGATGGGCCACTTAATGGCACCTACGCACAATCCACAATAAATCTAAGTGGTAGAATATGCCCTAGGCCTTAGGGAGCTGCGTGACTGCCGCGTGTTCAGCAGTGGAACATTAAAAGGGTTGCAGACAATTTAATCTTGAATGAAACTTTGTATTAGTTATTAGGATTGAAAAATTACTTGATATGTCTGACGGCAATGTTTCAGAGGTGAAGACTGCATTGTCAGCATGTGGGCGGAGCGAGATGCACACCTTGTCTACTTCGACTGGAGTACTGGCATCGAGAAGCGAAATCACGTTTACTCTTTGGTATTATATACATATATAATATGAGCCTTATAAGTCTCCATATTGTACACCGTATTCTATATACACTACATACTATACATACACCTTTACAGGCATATAATTATTTTAATTAAGTTTTTTTGTGTCACAAGGAGGAAACGGGTAGAAAAATGCGTTAAGTACCGCCCACGGACATCTATAGTTGATCTCAATTACTACATACTTGAGATAATTAACAGATGCGTTGGATTTCTAGAGGACCAAGGTTGGAATGCCTCAGGTCCGGTCCACGTCAATCACACCTGTCAAACTGGAAAACAACAATGTAACAGTTGCAAACGTTTCTATAATTTATGAAAGATCTATTTGATCATGGACGGAAATGTCTTTCTCAATGATAAAAAGAAAATATTGTGGTTGTGATGGTTGCAAGTGCGAAAGCTGATCGAGAGATTCTGGGTTCAAATTCCGGGTCAGGCGCTACTGGATTTTCCTAACTTAGATTTTGTACTAGTGGCTAGGAGTTTAGATATGTGAGCGGTGTATGGCAATAGACCACCTACTCCATGGTGGGACATAAACCTAATAGGTAAAATGTGGAAGTGTACTACACTCCTCTGCCGACCTCTTCAGAGACTTACAGGCGTGATGTTACGTTAAAATAATGTGTTTTAATGCTTATAATACATATATGCACACATATCTGTATGTCAGGTCTCTTACGGGACAGGCAGAGAGCACAGAGTGCCAAATTTCCTATCTCTATCCTTACAGAGCTGCCGTGCTTCCTCAAAATACAATATTTAGGATCATTTCGAAAATGTAACATCCCACGAACGATGCCGTGCACAAGAAACAACATGTAGTATTGCTAACTTAATGTCGATCGCCTGGTTCCCACACATGCTATTCTAGTATCGCAAGTCAATTTATAATTCTACACAATACAATTTCAACTTTGTTCCCCTTATAAATAAGGTCGATAATGTTAACAAACGGAAGAACAGCTGGCAAACGTTTGCCAGTTACTATTATGCGACGTGTCTAAACCGTACATATGTGTATACGATGTTAAGGTTTATTCCATTTAGATCGTTTCTATTAGAATTACGATTGTACTTAATAATAAGTACGGTCATGCAAGTTAAGAAAAGTTAAGTTAAGAAAAATAACGAAATGTTTCAACGAGAATATATGTATTAAGGTTTAGAGGCCACAATTTTTTTAACGATCAGTGAAGAATATATTTCTATCGTACTTTCATTATAGACTCTCTTTTATCGTTAGGTTTTAAGACAGGTATTGATTTTTTATCCGACTGATAATGGTTAATGGCACAGTTTAGCATCTTACTCAAGTGCGTATTGGCAGAATTCAGAACTTTAGAGAAAACTAAAAATTATAGAAAAATAAAGTGTACCGGTCTCCTTGTGATGTGTTTCTTTACGTTTAAAGCAATTTATTCACCTCTAAAGTAATTTTATGTATAAAGAGGTGGGCGTCGGGATTTGAACCTAAAACTCTCGTGGAACCTGAATTATTTACAAACAATTATGACATATGAGTTCGTCTGTAAGATCAGATAAAATGTTTGTAGACTTCTATGTTACTCGATGCCTTTCACCTACACCATCCGTTTATCGAAGCATCATGACCAGATACAGAATTTTGTAAGCCTAAGCGAAGTGTTACTTCCGAGGAATTAGAGGTATTCATTCAAATGTCGTTATTATACAACTCTGTTAAGCAACAGACGAGGCTCTGGTGATTAGCTGATCGCGGTATAGGGTAGCCGGCTTAGGCACGGCTAAGCGTTCTGGCCAACGAACGGCAGCAGCGTAGGCGTTGCGAGAAGTCGTATACTGAGATCCCAAAACCGTATTACCTAGTGCGAGTATTATAGGCAAAAACTACCTATGAGAGCGTGCAAGACCGGTCATTAAAGCAGTAACTCCAACAGTGGACAGACACCGGCCAATAATAATGAATATTATGTCCTATATTACCATATGAATGTAGTTGATAATACTCAATAAAATAAACGCAGGAAAAAGTAAGACACATTCAAGTCCGCCCTTTGCAAATAGCAAAGTATGAATAAGTAAATAAAAAAAAACAGAACCTCATAAAATTACAAATAAAACAGAGTTTAATTAATCACATCAAAATATATCTCATAATCTGTTAATTAAAGCTTAATTGAAGTTAGGTCTTGCAAAGTAAAGCCGAGAAGCGGCGCTTTGTTAGCTTCTCACTGTGAGCTTACCATAAGCTCAGGTGCATTTTTAATTGACCGCAGAGCCTAACGAGGTTATTCGTATCGCATGGCATCATTGAGACCGGTTCCAATTCAAATAAGTAATGCATTAAAATTATACGCTCGCAGCCTTTTATGGAAATCCAAGTAAGCGTATTTTTACTTGAGAATCTATTAATAAACTAGGTACATGCTTTTATTATTATATGTATGTACGTATCTATCTTCCAAAGGTACATACGAGTATGTATTTTAATCTATTTGATTGCAAAATAATGTCGAATGCTAGTCCCACTCGAAGGACAAATTGAGTCAATGCAAAGTACGTAGAATGAAAGACGGGTCAAAGGAATAATACGAGAATTTTCCTTATGAAGTTTCATCTTTTATACCTACCGTAATAAAGTAATTTTGCTCTACGGCTGTTACCGTTCAAGGCATTTTACCGCACATGTTTCTTCCTCGAAGAACCCAACAAATTCAACAATAAGCGATAGGGTAGAGCGAATCAGTAACGAGTCATCATGCATGCAAGTTTTCGAGAAATAAAAATGAATTTTGAATATAAACACTATCAGCATGAACCAAATACCGATATTTATACTTTTTCAAAACATATTTACCGACTCTGTTAGTTAGCAATATTTTTAGAAGAATGCCCTACAAATACTTTTGCCGGCAGTACTTGATGGAATTTTAATGAACGCAAACGAACAAAAACATTATGAAATATTTAGTTCGAGTAACGACATTGTAAACATGATTTTTTTTTACTAACGGTACAATTCATAGTCGTTAGTTACATATCGATCAACAATACGTACCTTAACAAAAAGTCGTGAATACGAATAAGGCGAAACAATAATATCGAATAAAAATAAAGACGAATTGAGTACCTCCTACTTTTTGAAGTCGGTTAATAAACTCAGTAACACGAAACGAGGCTTACTTTAAAACTCATGCTAATTGTACATCATCTTCATCAGCCTATCTAAGTCCACTGCTGGACATAGGCCTCCCCCAAAGAGCGCCACCGCGCGCTGTCTTCGGCTTGCCGCATCCAGCTTCTGCCTGCAGCCTTTCGTAGATCGTCATCCCACCTAGTCGGAGGGCGTCCTACACTACGTTTGCCGAGCCGCGGTCTCCACTCCAGAATTCGCTTGTTCCACCGGTAGTCCGTTCGTCGGCAGACATGACCAGCCCATTGCCACTTCAGCGTGCTAATTCTTTGCGCTATTTGTACAGTTATTATATATTATTGCTAATTGTACAGTTATTAATAAATGCAAAATGTACTCGTATTTACATAGTGGGGGACGTAAACATAACTGGTGAAACTTGGGAATATACACCAACCCTCTGCCTACCTTTTCCGGATTACAGGTCCAATGTTGTATTTTTTTTTAATCTTCAATTTCCAGTAGCATATTTTAAATTATTAGCATCCTGCTGCTGTGTCATCAAGTGGTTATGTGATTGTTGTTCACACGCATAATTCACATACATAATTATGTGAGTGTAAATTACTTTTACGTTTTAAATTAAAATTACTTTATCTTCTGATCCGGGTTTTTCTTCAATGAAATTTTCTTGTTCAGTATGTTACACCCCATTAACGGAAAAAAGAATTTGAGTATTAGAATTAAAGAACGACGTCCTTATTCTGCAATAAATTGTTTGAAAAATGACGTTACATTATGAAAACAAATCTGAGTGCTTTTTAAGTATATCAAAAATTATACACTCGATGAATTTATAAGACTTGTAAATAAATTAGATACGATTCAAAAGCTAGTTCACACAATTCATATAAAGGCAGCCATTGACTAGATTCATCGCCGGTCGATTCCGGCACACGGCATTTCGCTTCCGACGAATATTTAACGAGAACACTTGTTGATGACGATCTGCTCGCGGTTGGACCGAAACTTAAGCAGACCACACATTGATAACTCCACTCATGTTGCAGTCGTCTATAGGCGACAGTTACCACTAAGCATCAGGTGGGGCGTCTCCTTGCTTGCCTTTTAATATGACATCATTTTTAATTTAATATAAATTGAAATAAAATATTGAAACTGCCTACTTTTTGTCAAAGGCATAAATATTTCTAATACAATGTCTAAATTATTTCCAAATACATATGAGATACAAAATATTTTTACGTGGGGGTGATAAGCAAAGTCAAAAGATTTTGCGGGGTACACTTCTGGAAACATTTTTCTCATCTCTTCTACTTTTATATCAATAATTACATTTTTGTTATTATATCATTACCTCGTTGGTTTTTATCGACTATTGATCGAGAGATTCGGGGTTCGATTATCAGCTAGGGTACTCAGGTGTTTCTGACTTGAAAATTTTAATAGCGGCTCGGAGTCTGAATTTGTGCTCCATGTATGGCAATAGGCTCAACCACTATTTCATCGTGAGAGATATAATGTAATTGGGGAAACATCAAACCATACTAACCGTCCACTACCTACGATATTAGGTTTTTTAATTTATTATTTGAATAATATTGACAAAAAAAATGAACAATAAACATTCTGAAATATCCAGATTTCTTCACACATTTGTACATTTTTGAAATTAGATATGTTGGAAGCATTTTTGAAATGCGCATCATAAAGCACTTCCAAATGAACATAATAAAACCTCTAATCCTAATGTATAGAGTATGTAAAACTTCATGAATAACGAAGATGTACAACTTCCGACAACAAAGACCTGAAATAAAACTTAAATTCTGTAACAAATTAAAACAAATAGAATAAGACAAATGTCGGCTCACGTCCGACAAATAGCATCTGACAATACTTGATCGTCGGGTCACGATTGGAGTATGTGCTTACACGGTGACGTCATTGCATATTGATGGGTTTCGGATAGGTTCAATAGATTGAATCGCCTAGACGACTCAATCGCTTGGATTCTAATATCCATTCCTGTATGACCTATATACTTATATACCTGTATACCGAGATAAAATGGATTTTTAAAATTCCTACTAAACTTGAAAACGCTATCAGTTTGTAGAATGTAGTTTTACCCTATTTACACAACCAGACCATCTTAAAATCTTAGGAAAATGAAAAAAAAACAGCAAAATGGTATGGTACGTCTGTAAAACCTCGCTTCTAACAAATCTCAATCGTTGCTCCAGAACAATTCCGCAAGAAATCTGTTCCACGCCAGAATCGTTTACTCGGACAATACAAATAAGGACGACGATCAGAAGTTAAGTGATTGAAAAATTGTTCAAGAGTCTTTCACTCATGACGTGTGGAGAAGATATGTACAGTCGTCCTTAATGCCCATCGCACTGAAAATCTGCGAGCACAAATTAAATTCAAGGAGAAAAAAGAGAACTTTGATTTAAGCGTAATTAGCTGCCTCTTGGATAGAAAACAATCATTTTTCATTACGCGCTACTTAAGTAATGAATCTACATGGACCCATTATCATAAATATCATCGCAAACTTTAAAAGACAAACGTAAGAACTTTAGGGTTCATAGTTATATTTATAAAATTTCTTTCATTGACATTTTACTTTATTTTCATTAAATGGTAATCAAAGTTTTAAAATGTAATCTATTTCATTCATAATTCGATTGAAGTCTAAAAATCAAATTTTATATATTGTTACGTAATCGAAATTTAGAAAATCGCTGTCGCTCCAGCCAGACTGTCAATGGACATTTAGAAAATCACTGTCTCAGATACCGACTTTGTATTAATTTAATACACAGCAATTTGAATAATTAAAAAGATAATGTTGCATTTTCAATGACAGAGCGATGTTTGTTAAAAATTATGGACAAGCAAATTTGAGGAACCAGCGTATTTAAGTTCTATTGGATTTTTTTTTCGTTACGATTTTATCAGATTGTCTAACCAGTGTGATGTTAATAAACACATAAATGCTTTGATTTACTTTTAACATTCATGATAGCTATAATACGATAAATCAACGCCACTTAGAGTTTACGTTGGAATCTTAATCGACGATCTTAATTACAATGTTACATAAAAGTAGTAAGGTAAAATAAGTTTTAAGGTGCCAATATTATTGATCACATCCTGGGCAAATATATGGGAACTCTTGTATTAAATGAAATTATACGTTACGTTGGGAAATAACCCAAAAGATCCTGAGACAAAAAATACGAAACAAATAGGAATAGTAGACAAAAACATATGTTTACATGAACATACAATCAGGACTTTTATAAACGTTCATTGTTGTTCGTAGTTTAACGGCGAACCGGAATAAATCTCGTTGCATAGCGAATGAACACGGTAACGTTGACTGACAGCGACTCGACAATAAAAGCGGCTGTCAACCGGCTAGACATGTGATGTTTTCGACAAATCCTGATTGATAATAACGAAGCAAAACAAGAAATGTGGATACAATGCAGTCGCAATTTAAAGGTCATCTAGCGTGTTAATGGACTAGATCGTGCATACCTATAAATAATATTGATGATTCGACGATTATGATCATACGTCTGTTTCTTCAAAACTTGTTTGATAAATCGACATGTATGTACACTTACAATATGAAATATAGGAGCCACAAATAACATATAGACTCTAATTGGCACATGAAGAGTGAACATGCTTTTTCTGCCATCATGTTCAAATGGTAGGAGGGTACTTATTTAATTAGCTGAAAGAAATGCTTTTCATCGCGTTTTCTCATTTGCAGGTTTAATTATAAATTTAAATTATGTATACACGAATACAATAAAAAAGCAGTAACAGACAGAACGTAGTATTATCGAAAAAAAATCATCCCTTCTTAAATTGAATAAGAGTAAAAAGACCAAAATGTAGATAGACAATGCCTGTATTTGAAAATAATAAAATCAGAGTGATATGTACGTGATTTCCGTAATAAACATTCTCAGTCCAATATTAAATAACGTAACAACTGACGTATAAATCTAGTTAGAAATATGTTTTTAAACTAGTACTAGTAGGTATAAACCAAATTTCAGATGTCAGACAGGTAAAGGTCAATTTTCAATTAAGAATATTTATCAAAGGAATATTTCTATTACTCATTTTAATAAATAGCCTAGATTGGATTTAGGAACAAGTAAATTTAATTGGAATGTAAGTTAAATTCTCGCTACTGATTATTACAAGAAAGAGCGGTATTCCGATTAATTCAAGAGCCCGCGTTATTCCGATTTAATACATACATACATATCCTCACGCCTTGTCCCTTGCGGGGTAGACAGAGAGCACAGAGTGCTAAATATCTCTGTTCTTGCACACCTGTCGTGCCTTTAATATTTTAATATTTAATTTAATATTTCCGATTTAATATTTTCGATATATAGTTAAATCTCTGATCTACCGTAATAATGCAATTAGTAATTTGGCAAATATTAAGTACAAAAGACGATTTACATAACACAGCACTAAATATTAAACACAAAGTCCCAATACAACATGTATCGTACAAAAACTACGCAAAGGATGCTCAGAACCATTATCAAGTACTAATTACATCCGGTTTAAATCCGAACTATGGTTCGACTGTCAGCAGTAAGCTATCACGAATAACAAACAAATAATATAATTAGTCACATTATCGTTTAGGTTCAGTATTACAAAAATTTACTAGCATTATGGAATCGTAGATTCTATTAGCTTATTAAAACAAATAAC